>OZ010616.1:57753430-57768430 GCA_963932145.1 Acanthosepion lycidas | reverse complement strand
TTAAACAATAGACATGAGTTAACGGTTTTTTGCCGACATCATCAAATTTATGCACTGAATAATTAGCTAAAAACAAGCATACAATAAAATAACTTTTATAATCCATAGCCCAAATAAATAGTTTAAATACCCTACAAAAAAGATAACCCTTTATGAAGTCGTCAAAAAAAATGTTACGGCAGTTTTTATATACACAAATCCCTTTCATAAAGAAATAAAATAAAAAAATAAATAAGCCTCCATAGACACGTAAACCAGACATAGCGAAAACATCTTCCGTTTTAAATTTAGGCACCCCCACCTTACCCTGACTTGACATCTATGAAAGAAACTCTATACTGATACAAATTATTAACACCAAACACCCCTACCTATTTTAAACAATTCGCCCTGGCTGTTACGATGGAAATTTTAATTTCAATTATGAATATACTATTAAAACAAGTAAATTTCAGAAATAAGTTATTCAAAAAAAAATTTCGCTTGAAGATGGAACAGAGCTTACTTTAACTCAATTTAATTCAAATAATTATATTGAAGTTTTCGGCTCTTGTTTTGAAACATGAGACCTCTTATGTAGCGTGTTGGAATCATATTTTTAAATAAATAATTATATTTATGCTCTACTTTTGTATCGAGCACTATTTTTTAAAAATAATAACAAAAATACTAAAGAACTTTGGACTATTTACCTAACCAGTTCTTTCCTATTTTCTATATATTTTCACATATATATATATATATATATATATATATATATATATATATATATATATATACAAACACACAAACGCACATATATATATATATATATAAAATAAAACAAAAATGTTAGCTATTGATTATAGCAAATAATAAACATGAAATTATAACATATATAAAATTTTATAGAATTTCTGCTAATAAAGTACTCACTATTAGACACCAGCGATAATTATTACTAAATTAGTTTGATACTTAACGTGGCTCAACGCCGTTTCGTAATTTCTCAGTCACTCATCAAATTCCCCATGAGTAATGGAAAAATACGAAACGAGCTATTATTTATGTTTTACTAATGCTACTACTACTACTATTACTAATGCTACTACAACTAATATATATTGATGTAATGGAATAACCTATAACCCCCATCAGTGACTACACTATAGGTAGTAAGAACCTATAAGTATCGGTAAGTCAACTGACTACAGAGACTATCTGAAATCTTTTTCGGCTTTACTGTCAAACTCTCCGCCTTCGGGCAGAGAGGAACCCAGACGAGGCATAGTGTAGTTTGGGGTGGTAGACCGACCCTACCCCGTTTTGGAGGGTCTACGGTGAATTTTTGTCCGACCCTACGTACCATACCCGACCGCGTGGGCGGTTGACAAATATACTAGCTGAAATCTTTTCAGCTATACGGTCGAACTCTCTGCCTTCGGGCAGAGAGGAACCCAGACGAGGTTATGCCGAAGAGCAGAGTCTCGTTCGAGGAGGTAGACAGACCCGATCCCGTTTATGCGGGTTCTACGGGGAATTTTTGGCCGAGCCTAAGGTCTCGGATGTTCCACGTTAAACTCTGCCTCGTAAGGTGGGGCGGCTAGTAAGTACCGATTAGCTAAAATATTTTTCAGCCGTGCTGGACGCCATATTAAATTCGGCCCTGTGCCACATGTGACTGCGAGGAGCAGTTGCTAGATACACGAGCTGAAATCTTTTTCGATTGTACTGTCGATCTCTCTGCCTCGGGCAGAAATTTTTTTGGTTGAGCCTACGGGCACGGAAACCCCACATTAAATTCGGTCTTGTGCCACATGTGATAACGTGGGGTAGCTGCAAAATACTCTTGCTGAAATCTTTTTAGCTGTGTTGGTCGAACTCTCAGCATCTGAGCAGAGATAAACCCGGACGAGGCTATGCCGAAGGGAAGAGTCTCGTTCCGGGAGATAAACCTATCCGATCCCGTTTATACGGGGTCTATGGGGATTTTTTGGCCGAGCCTACGGGCTCGGGAACCCCACATTAAATTCGGCCACATGTGACTGCGTGCGACAGTTGCTAGATACCGTCTAACTAGGATCAGTTCGAGCTGTGCTGGTCAAACTGTCTGTCTACGGACAGAAAGGATCCCCAGACGAAGCTATGTCGACGGGCAGAGTCTCGTCTCGGAAAACAGCTACCCGACCCCGTTTTATACTGCTCGGATACTCCACCTTAAATTCGGTCCTGTGCCACTTCTGAGCGCGTGAGGATGTTTATAAATACACAAGTAGGAGTCTGTTACTAAGTTCTTAACTGTTCTCGAACTCTCTGCCTTCGAGCAGAGAGAAACCTGCACGAGGAAGGAAGACAGGCCTCGTCCGGGAAGGAAGACAGGCCCTAACCCCTTTATACGGGGTTACGAGGAATTTTTAGCCGAGCCTACGGGTTCGGATTGCCCCACATTAAACTCGGCTTTGTGCCGCATCCTACCGTGTGGGGAGACTGGTAAATATCGACTAGCTGGAATCGTTTCCAGACGTGGCTATGTCGAAGGGCTGAGTCTCGTCTCGGGAAACAGCTACTCGACCCCGTTTTATACGGGGAATTTTTGGCTGAGCCTACGCGCTCGGATGCCCCACATTAAATTCGGCCCTGTGCCACATCTGATTATGTGGGTAGATTAGTAATTATACTAGCTGGAATCTTTTCCAGCTGTGCTGGTCACTCTCTGCCTCCGGGCAGAAATGATCTCCTGACGAGTCTATTTCAAAGGGCAGAGTCTGCTCTCAGAAACAACTACCCGAACCCGTTTTATACGTGATCTACTCAGAATTTTTGGCCGAGCCTACGAGCTAATATTTTGGCTGAAGGAAAATATTTCCCAGATTTTTGTCGAGAACAAAGAATTGAACAATTCATACAGTGAACGTTTTCCTTCTGAGGAAGTCTTGGCTGAAAGGATTCTTTAAGGGAAATAAACAGAATTATCCAAAGGCATTTTTATTTATTTCCTTTAAGTAATCCTTTGAGCCAATATTTCGTCCGAAGAAAAAAAATTTACAAGACTTTTGACGAAAACAAAGAAATGAACAATTCATACAGTGAACGTTTTCCTTCTGAGGAAGTCTTGGCTGAAAGGATTCTTAAAGAAAAATAAACAAAATTGCCCAAAGGCATTTTTATTTATTTCCTTTAAGTAATCCTTTGAGCCGATATTTCGGCCGAAGAAAAACATTTACAAGACTTTTGACGAAAACAAAGAAATGAACAATTCATATACTGAACGTTTTCCTTCTGACGAAGTCTTGGCTGAAAGGATTCCTTAAAGGAAAATAACTAAAAATACCCAAAGGCATTTTTAGTTATTTCCTTTCAGTTATCCTTTGAGCCGATATTTTGGCTGAAGGAAAACATTTACAAGACTTTTGACAAAAACAAAGAAATGAACAATTCATATACTGAACGTTTTCCTTCTGACGAAGTCTTGGCTAAAAGGATTCCTTAAGGGAAGTAAATAAAAATACCTTTGTGAATTTTTAAAACTGTATTGATGTTCTCCTTTATCAAGTACTTGTTCTTATATTATTCGAGCATATTTCGTTAAATATAACAAAAAACAAATGTCTATTATATTTGATCATGAACCGTTCTAAGCTTCGTATAGTGGCGTTAGGTTCGGAAGAAAATAAAGACAAAATCTGTTAATATTTGGATATTTTTTATTATTTATTATGTTGTTCCTCGATCTAAGCTTTCGGCTGACATGAGCCATCATCGGAGTAGTTATATAGACATTACAACAAATATGTCCACCATCAAAGTATATATATATATATATATAGAGAGAGAGAGAGAGAGACATTTTTATGTTTATACATTCTTTTTATAGATACAAATTCTTAAGTAAATGCTATGTTTATAATAAACAGTATTAAACAACATTTACCATTTACCATTTAGACGAATATTTTCTATGAAAATTTCTCGGGCATTCAGGCCGGTAAATGTTGTTTAATACTGTTTATTATAAACAGAGCATTTACTTAAATATTTGTATCTATAAAAAGAATGTATAAACATAAAAATGTCTTAAAATAATTGTCGGAAGTTGTCCATTTCATTATATATATATATATATATATATATATATAGATAGATAGATAGATAGATAGATAGATAGATAGATAGATACACCTAGTGAGCCAGACAAACCTACCTAGGTTTCACCTAAACGGATCATCAGGGAAAGTATGGCTAACGAGGCAAAGAGAAACGTATATATATAGGCGTTTCGAAACAAGTCTAGTTATCTATATTTGTATATATATATATATATATATATATATATATATGTATGTATGTATGTATATATATACATACATAAAGAGAGAGACAATCAATTAGCCCCAAGCAAGGCGATAATGCCACTAAGACGTAAATATCTATTGGGAGTAAAAAAGTATGAAAAGATTTTAGAGGGAACCTGAAACCAAAATCCTAAATAAGAAACAAGGAATAAACCTCTACTCCTGTTGAAATGTCTGTCGTTGGATTGCAAACCGGACGATAGGCAAAACTATCTGACCAAATAAAAGCGGGATTTTGAGCAACAACCGTATATTTATAAAGGTTTTATTATATGTCACAAACAAGAAATTTTTTGTAAGTTTTTTTTAATGTTCTTTTATCTTTTTGTGTACGTGCAAAGAGAGTTCAGGAACTGTTTGTAATAATTATTATCCAAAGCGCTTTCGACCAATTCATAAACCATTTTCAAGATGTCCTTTGTTAATATGTTTTCAACCGATGTATTGTGTAGAAGTAAATATTAATCACAAGTTCCGCAAGAGTATATGATTACAATTCTATGTTGGGTTCTGTTTTCAAAAACCTCTGACACTTTGCAACCGATTTGAACTGTTACGTGATATCTGTCCTCCTGTACGTCAGCGTATACCGATCACTTTCCTCAAAGATGAAGAAGACACTTAAAGCAACAGAAATGTATTTGTGCAGAAAGATGCTTATGATACCATGAACCGAATATGTGAGACACGCGAGGTTTTATAAAAAATAGAAACAAAAAGGAAAATTAACATCAGGAAGAGACAGTTGAAATTTATAGGGTACATAATGAGGAAGGAGGGCTTGGAAAATCTGATACTCACAGGACAGATTGAGGGCAAGGGAGACAGAGGAAAAACAACGCATAGCATACTTGACGAGCTTAAGAAAATGGATCGCGAAACAGGGTTTAGAAATAACAGAATTTATTTAGAGCTACAAGTGACAGGAAATTGTGGAGGACCATGATCGCTTACATACTGGGAGGACATTGCACATAAAGAGAGAAGGTTCAGGCTTGGCTTGAATTAAAGAGTTTCTATAATCTTAAGACATCGTCGGAATATTTATTAAGAATGATGGTGTTATTAGCAAGATATGCGTTCTCCGGCACGGTTCGAACCTGCGTCCCCATATATATATATATATATATATATATATAAAACATAAATCGATAACTTGTAACAAAACTACTAGAATTTAACACGTTTAAACTTGTGCAGATTTTTATTGAGTAAGTGATCAATATAAACTATTGAAGCAACAACAGTCAGCAGATGAATAGTTCAAAGGACTTATCTTGCTACCGACTATCGCGTATACACCGCTTGTCAAACTCAGATAAATTTATCACACTCTGACAGCGCTGTATACGCGAAACTTAAAACGGTTGCAAGTTCTTTGAACTTCCCTTCATCTGTTGACAATAATTATCTATCTATCTATCTATCTATCTATATATATATATATATATATATATATATATATATATACATAAACATACATATATATATATATACATAAACATACATATATATATATATATATATATATATATATATATATTATACACACACACACACACATATATATATATATATATATATATATATATATATATATATATATATATATATATATATATATATATATATATCAAGTGTACTTAAGTAACACAGTTTTGCAGGTTAGATTAAGGACCAACGAAAGTTCTTTATTTAAGAGCGTTTTATAATTTTTTTCTTGTTTATGCTGAGCTGTAAAAAATGTTGTGTGTTTGTAAATATGCAATCTTCAGATTCTAAGTACTTTAGGCTTTCATAAATTACTCTCATATAAAAATACATATAAACATATCACCTATTGACAAAATCAAACTTATTACTATAAACAGCGTCGCTGGCACCCCCGGGGCGGACTGAACTTGGGCACTATTACAATATTATTAATTTTTACAAGAAGAAAAACTGAAAATATATTTTTTCATTTTATTTATAATTTTCACGTTTTCCCTCACCCCTTTTTGTTTGGAAGTTTCATACACATGACATGGCGCCCCAGGCGACTGTCCGTGTTATCAGTAACTATAAAATAAAATAACAATATGCAATATCTTAATATTAATATCGCAAAAATTTAAAATTATTTTTCTCACTTGGAAAATGTTTCTCTGAAATTAAAATCATTTATAAATTGATTTCACAATTGCTACGTTATTGCTTACAATAATTTGGCATTTATCTGAAAATAAACATATTTAATTGACAAAAAAGAAAACAAGGTACCCGAAAAATACTTATAGATATTACAAGAACACATCGTATAAATTGTTAAAAACGATTAAAAACATTAGAAGCCTTAACAATAGAAAATAAACAGCATAGTATTAATTAAATTTTAATTCTATTTAGGAATAAGCACAAGATGACGCGACATTTAAAATTAATACGTGACAAAATGCTTAAAATAATTTTTAAAATGTAAATTCTGCATGTATATTTAATAAGAGCATCTCGCTTTACAGGTATTGTTTGAAAATGCAACATTCAAATAAATATACATTTTCTTTGAAAATGACTTACAAAAGCCTTTGGCAATCTCAACTAAAGACCTACCAACCATGCTGTTTGTGTCTCTGAGTGATTGCTAGGTCTTTACTTAGAACAGATTTGGTACAGCCCCAGTCTTGTCAGACAACTCGACATAAACGAAAAAACAAAAAAAAACCAAAAAAAAAACAAAAAAAACACTTATCTATCTATCTATCTATCTATCTATCTATCTATCTATCTATCTAAATCTGTTAATTTCTATCTAATTTGTTTATATCTAGCTAGCTAGCTAGCTATCTCAGTCTGTTCATTTCTATCTAATTAGTTCATTTCTATCTAGCTATCTCAACTTGTTCATATTTTAGTCTGTTAAAATTTATCTATCTATCTATCTATCTATCTATCTATCTATCTATCTATCTATCTATCTATTTATCTATCTATCTATCTGTCTGTCTGTCTGTCTGTTCATTTCTATCTAATTAGTTCATTTCTATCTATCTATCTATCTATCAAAGGGTACAAATCTCCAGTATACAGATTTAAATACAAACGTGGATACAAACATATAGATATGCATATGCGTGCATATATGCATATATATATGTGTGTGTATGTGTGTGTTTTCTCTAATATATATATATGTATGTGTGTATGTGCGTGTATGTGTGAATATATGTGTCTCTCTCTATGTATATATACATATATGTGTGTGTGTGTATTTATGTGTGTGCGTACATAAGCATAGGTTTTTAAAACCGTACACTGAAGATTTGTACACATACGCAAATGTGTATATGTTCAGGATTTAATTTTCATGTATACTTTTCTATGCATTAACATATTCGAAAATATACTCTAAGGTAATTAAGCATAAGCAGTTGGGACAGGTTATTTTATCAGTATATATGTATGTCTATCTTATGTCGTTTCTTTATCTGTGTTTTGACTGGTTTTAAGGTTTTTGCGTCCTTGCCCTGTGCGTCTAACTGCATACAGTTACTGATGAGTAGGCTCCTTGTAGATTCCTATCCGTGCAAAGATACACACCCACAATTTTATGCTTATTAGTGCATATCTTTGTAAGCATATGTGTACTTGTTTGTGTGCCTTTTAGAACGGATATGAATTTATGGATGTGATATTAACAATGCATGTGTTCGTTATAGTGCAAGAGTAAGTGTGTGTGTTTTAAATTGAAGTGGAGATAGTAATGTAGTAAATGGAATAAAAAAAAAGGAGGCGGGAAAAGAAAAAAAGAAAGAAATATGAAATGAAAATAGTGGGTCCCAGAGGTATATGGGCCTTGCTTCTTGAAAAAGTAAAAGTAAACGCCTTACTCCGCTTACGGCAGAATACACAACTCATATGTCTGAAGAATTTAAGTTTGAGCGTTTTCATGGGCTAATGTATCTCCACGAGTGGCCCAGGTTTGCCGGGAGATGAATGATTTTATCCTCACTACTAGAATGGTTTCCAACCAAGGTTACAGAACGCAGTCTCTCCTGCTGCTTAACCCATAACTAGGGGGTACTTAGCTGTAATTCGAACTCAGCTCTACCAATTTCTCATTCTAAGCCACATTCCCTTAAACCACACGCACATTGCTTCTAGAAACGTGTATTTAATTGTAATATTTTTACCTTTCCCTTTTCCTCATATAAATTGCGCTTTCATTTTTAATAATCATGGATCAGAGATGAACCTATTTTCATAAGGTAGTATTCATAATAAAATACATATTTTATTGTAACAATAATGTATGGATCATATAAAGTACAGGTAAACAATTCAACTAGAAAAATTGAAAATAAATACAATGTATTTAAATACAGATTAGAAACATGTCATAATAGATCATTCCATCTTCAATAAACTAACAATACTGCGTGCCAAATTTTTAAACATCAACTTGAGATTTTTCTTGTTAAAAAGTTGAATAATTTAACACATTCAACATTATGGATAAAAAAAAGTAGTGAATTTTATATAGTGTTTTTTTTTTTGTATTTTTGGGTTTTTTTTTTTTTTTTTTCGAGACTTAGCATGAACAAAACAAATTCCCGGATTTGGATAACAAAAACGACCACAGAATTACGTCAAAATCTAAAAAATTTTCATCCTGTAATATTTGATTTTTTTCTACCTACATTTATCTACGTTACAAAATTAAACTAAGCACAACTAACATGGGCTTACTTTAATTTGTAACGTATTTGAATATCGGTAGAAAAAGCAAATGTTGATATGATAGCAAGAGTCACAAAACATTGACCAGGGTTCCCAATCAGACTTACACCCCAGCCGGTTGTGGGGTTCGGGAGTAGTAAGCGCTGGCCCTGTCATGGAATATCAATGAGGAAAAATATGATAAAATCACAGCAGAATGTTAATTAAAACACATTATTTGTTACTTGCTTTTTATTACTCATTAATTATTTCGATTGATTTAAATTATTATTATTATATTTATTCGATAATCCTCTACTCATGTTATTAAATAGCCTTGACAGATCGAGACTTTCATGTGGATGCCATGCATAACACCAAACCCGTTGTGAAATATCTAAAATGTCAGCTGTGTACAAACGCTTTCTAAAATCAGTGGCTAAAAATGGCTTCCAGTGAGTTAAGCCAGTAGGTATCAGTGACAACCATCATTTTTCAAACATCGTGGACTAGCGCTACTAAATCACGAAAAAATAATTTAATTAAATTCCCAGCCATTTTTAATGATTATTCTTTGAAATATTTGGAATTTGCGAAAATGAATTGACTGAAATTATTGTGCAGATTAAACTAATATTAGCTTAAGATCTCTGAAATCTAATAATATTTTTTGTCCATAATATATGTTGAAATATGGGTAAAGGGAAGGATATAGTAACTGCTGAAAAACAGAAAATAACAAAGTTATTGAGTGAGGGAATGTCCACATTGGAGATATCAAAGGAGGTTTGCAGAGATCATTGAATAAGGTTGTTGAAAATATAAGTTGTGAATTTGAAGCAAAGGAAATGCCTTTAAGAACTTGCTTCCTTGAGATGAACGTAAATTAAAGCGAGTTATAGTGAAACGTGCCACTTTGGACCGGCGCTCAGAACTTTGAAAATGCTAGAATTGAGAGTCAAGAAATTCAAATGGTGTAGAATACTTTGTGAATTGGAATTTGTAAAATAATCTCCTAGGCAGCCTTCCTATCACTAAAGCAAATATTTTAAAACATCAAAATTGGGCCAAGAAATACAGGAAAATTGACTTTTCCAATGTAATTTTCACGGACGAATTTTGAGTGACATTTGATGGACCTGATGGATGAGCCAAAGGATGGATTTTATCCAATTAAGACCTTCTTAAAGAAGGCAACAGTGTTATGATATGGGCTGGAATTGTCGACCAAACTATTATTGGACCATTCAAATTCGATGAACTAATTCAAGTGAACAGTGTTAACTATTGCGATTTTATGAACAAGGTATTCTTTGCATGGTACAAATCTCAGTCTAGCAGTTTCAAACTGAAGTGTGTAGTTATGCATGACAATCCTCCTTCTCTTGTAACTAAGCTTATCGGTGAATTATTTGAGCATAAAAGATTTACAGGAAAGAATATAAGTCCTGATCTGAATCCGATAGAAAATTCATCCAACTGTGAAGATGAAATTATATGAAGGTGGCAAACAATTTAACAGCAAAGCAAACCTATGGGAAACAATTATAACTACGATTCTGAAGTTAAAAATCAAAATCAATGTATTACAAAATCAATAGACTACTATTAGCTCTTATTGTGTAGTGAAGGTTACTCTATTAGAATGTAAAGGATTCAAAGATTTATCATATATGTTTGTTATTTGTTCTATTATGGGCGATTTTTTGATCATTTTATTATCTTTCTGGAGTAAAATCTGATTATTTGACCGTGTCTAATAACTTCAAACGGCAGTTTCTTTAGAATACATCAAATAACTTCTATAAATCATATTGATATTATCTAAAACATTTTTACTCGGGCTCTGTTCTAACATCTAAATTAATTGTTTAAAATTTTACAGTTTTTTTCAAACCAAATTTGAATTATTGAAATTTATATGATTTGCTTAATGACTTCAGACCGGGTGTATTATGAGAACATGCATAGTCTTAGGATGATCTCAGCTAAAAGTACTCCTCCTCCTCCTCCTATTATTTCTATTCCCCCAGTTCTTTATTGCATTTATTATAGATTTATTTTGGCATATTTAGGTATTCTGTTAGTGAAGGTTTAAGCGATAACGTCAAAGACTTTTTACTAAGCTATTCATGACAAAGCAAAGTGACGGAAAGTCGGCAGATGTAAAAAGAAAAGTTAATCTAGAATGTAAGCATGAATGCCAGTTTTGAAAAATATTAAATTTAAAAATGTAAACCTAAGTAAATCTAATACTGAGATTTTGTATTTTGAGTTGTTAAAATAAAAAATAACATTACTTGATGATATGAATTTCAAAAAGTCTACATGAGATTTTGTATTTTTTGTGTGTGTTTCATAAACCGTTGGCACTATCACAAATGAATTGCTTTCCAAGTGTCTTCCAGAAATTTCAATTAGAGATCTAGAATTGATTTAATTGAGTAGTTATATTGAAAAATAACATTACTTGATGATGTGAATTTCAAAAAATCTACATGAGATTTTGTATTTTTTGTGTGTGTTTCATAAACCATGGACACTATCACAAATGAATTGCTTTCCAAGTGTCTTCCAGAAATTTCAACTAGAGATCTAGAATTGATTTAATTGAGTAGTTATATTGAAAAATAACATTACTGGATGACATGTATTTAAAAACAATTTGAAAATCATGTAAGTCCACTTAGTATCGTGGTCTAATTCAATTAGTTCCAGTTTTACAATTATAATATTGAGCTTTTTTTTTATCATGGTAAAGGGGTAATTGGTTCTTTTATTGTCATTTTGAGGGTAATTAACCACAAAACATATCGAAGACAATGCAGATGTAACTTGGTTGGTTGTGCCAAAATTGCATTCGCTCTCGGATGCTGACAACCACTGCTATTCTATTTTCTTTTTTTAACTTTTTATGCATGTACATATTTATTATGCATAACCATGCACTTTTGCTTCAGGTTGATTTCGGGCATATTTTTTTGATCCTTAGAATTAAGTATTTGGCTTTCCTGCAAACAATAACT
This sequence comes from Acanthosepion lycidas, assembly GCA_963932145.1. Lineage (NCBI taxonomy): Eukaryota > Metazoa > Mollusca > Cephalopoda > Sepiida > Sepiidae > Acanthosepion > Acanthosepion lycidas. Next base: position 57,756,375 of record OZ010616.1, on the reverse strand, counting down.
TTCCTCTACAAATTACCACATTAAGATTTTCCCCTTCATAATCAGGCATGACATAGGACTAGTTAGTTGAAATTGTTCCCTTTTCAGAGATTTCTTTTCTTTCTTTTTCAGGTTAGGGTAAGTAGTTTAGTTTCCTTTTGTTATCCATTTGGGAATACTTGCTTATCTGGCACTTGTGCAATTATTGAGCTTGTTGTGTACGTATATATATATATATATATATATATATATATATATATATATATATATATATATATTGTTACTCGAAATATATGGACAGCTTGGGGCCAGGCGCTTTATAACTTCCTTTAGACAAAAAATATGTCCGTTTTTGATTACACATAATTCGTTTTATAAAGTTGTACAACCACTCTGCCTTTCGATTGTGTTCCCTTCCTGCACTACATAACCTGCACCAGTTGTTTCGCTTTTCTCCATTGTTTTTCCATTTATCTGTCTTTAAATTTTCTTTTCAACATTCTGGTGCGTTCTATTTTGGCTATATTACTGAAATCTGTGTCAGGATCTCTTAAGCCTACCTTCTTTTGATTAGATATATTTCTTCGGTTAGAGCTCCCGGTCCTATTTACAGTGTTTTATATTTTGCCAGTTTAGTTCGTACTTGAATCGTTCAATTTTTGTTCTGACTTTAACAATTTCGTTTCGTAGTTTTGTATTAATTTTAGTCACATGTCTATTCCATTTTTTATTTTTAGTCTCATCTCCCATCCTTCTTTCGCGTTTTTGCTACTCTGTATATTTTTATTTCGTTATCAAATTTTCCTGAGATTAACTTTGCTTCATACCATATTAACTAAAATAGTTATGTTTTCACTTTGCTAAATATTGCAGTAGTTAATTAATTATTTTTATATTATATTAGTTATTTTTCTCTAGTCCATATTTTCTCAGGGATAGGTTATTATTATTGTTATTATTATTGTTATTATTATTATTATTGTTGTTCTTGTTCTTGTTACTGCTGTTTTTGTAATTGTGGTTTCATTGAATAACTTTAGCTGGAACCTTTTATTATTTCATTTTCTGTTGTAAATTTAATAAGTAGCAGTATAATTATCAGTATATTTATCAGTAGTGTTTTAGGGAGTTTTATTAGATGTTACTATTATTATTATTTTCATTATTAATAGTAGTAGCAGTAATAGTAGTCTTCACAACATAGGTATCTTTGTGACATTACGCGTATCAAATAATGATAGCTATCTTGAAATCTCTTTTGTTTTCATAATATGTCCAACAATTTCGTGGTTTACCCGACCCCTTAATTCTTACCCAGCCATCCAAGTTCCGCATCTTCTTACAGATTGTCGTGAATGCAACTATCATAATGAAAACCATCCTTAATATAGCAATATTTTCTACAATTGAATATGCATTGTAATTATACTTGTGTAAAAACGGTATCATTGCTTCTGCTCTTGTAGTCAATAGCTTATTTCTAATTGACGTTATTAGAATAATCGCATAATCATTCTTATTTCAATTATTTTCATCATAAAATTACTATCATTACATTGTGATAACGATAGCATTGACGAAGAATTAAGACCTCAAATTCTAAACAAAACTTTCTGATATATATATATATATATATATATATATATATATATATATATATATATATATATATATATAATAAGATAAGAACAGTAAGATTTGCAATACGATATTCTTAGCAATTATTTGTCTTTTTCAAAAACATTGTTCTATACAAAACAGTAGAGCATAATATTATAATTATTTTCTAGTTTCAAAATATGGTTCCATCAATAAAGAGAAATTACCATGTTTCAAATCAGAAACTAAAATTTTAAATTTAATTATAAAATTAAATTTAAAATCCATTCTATTCTCAAGCGATTCTTTTGAAATGTGGCAATTTCTGTGTAGCAGTGGAACCATATTTCTAAAATAGAAAATAATTATAATATACACACACACACAAACACACCTATATATAAGATACACACACACACACATATATATATATATATATATATATATATATATTTGGTTGGATAGATGTGAGTTTGTGACCCCTGGTTTCACGCATTTGTGATTTGTCTGACGATCGCAAAAGCGTGAAAACCAGGGTCACAAACTATCCAACCATATATGTTAGCTCTATCTCTGATATTGAGCACTTTCTAATAAGTACCGCGTATATAATATATAAATAATTATATATATATATTTATTTATATTTATATACACACACTTTTCACACACACATACATATATATTATAAACAGAGCATTTACTTAAATATTTGTATCTATAAAAAGAATGTATAAACATAAAAATGTCTTAAAATAATTGTCGGACTTTGTGCATTTCATAATATATATATATATATATATATATATATATATATATATATATATACACACACACATGTGGTGTGTGTGTACCTCCAAGAAAAAAACTAGAACTAAGACTTAAAATTCATTTAAAAAAATAAAATATCTTTCATGAATCTTTTGTTTTAATTTATTTTCAAGCTAATAGATTAAATTTAATATTTCCAATAAGCAAAATCCATTGTTGTCTTTCAAAACGTATTTAAACCGATTAGAATCATTTTTTAATCTCTAAAAATGTCTGATTTCGAACATATTTAAAATACTCCCAGCACAATGTAATTATCTTTAGTAAAAAGCCTTTAAAAAAATAAATTATACATTTCTAGGACTTTATTTAAGGAATATCAACCGATTGAAAGTTTAATCAAACTGATTTTAAACAAATATTACTTACTTTTTAATTTAAAGTATGGCATAAATGCATTTATTAACACGGAGGTTGGTGTTTTATGAGGTCTAGACAGTTCTATTTACAGCCTGATCCTTGGGAAATTTAACTTATTTTTTAATCCATAAAAATTACATGATGAATATAACAGGAATGATTATAATTTTTCAACT
>OZ010616.1:57748430-57750930 GCA_963932145.1 Acanthosepion lycidas | reverse complement strand
TCCATGTTGAGCCCGAGTGCCTCACCAACAAATTCGGGAGCCCTTTTCTTATAAGAACGATCAGAGTGAGTTTTCGAAACAGCCATACCTTCATAATCTCCATTAGACTCATCCAACTCTTTCCAAATCCTCTGCACTGTCCTCAGTTTGACATCCAAACCATCTGAAATGTTCATATTGAAGCTTCCGGTGCGAATATCAAGCAGTACAGCATGCCATTTCCACATTTCTGCTGGAGTGAATTGCGTCACGGTGCTCTTTTTCTCACAGACGGCGCCCACATGACCCAACCATACTGTGTACCCGACAAAATCAAAAACAAACAACGACCATGTGCGAAATTAAAAATATAATATTGCTACCCATCGCTGGCTGCATATAGTTATAAATATATATATATATATATATATATATATATATATATATATATAAATTTATGAATATACATATATGAACTTACGGACACACTTCAATGTGGTTTAATGGTTAGCAATCTTGTCTCGCTAGATTAGTTATGGTCCTCACTGTGTGACCCACACTTTCAGGATAGTACCACATCTAGGCTACCCTCTTTCGGCATTCCGACTGGTGTAATGGTTAGCAAGCTAGTCTCGCTAGATCAATTACGACTAAGTCGTGAATTCGATCCGCAGTGGATGCCCCATACTTTCATCTTGGTGCCACATTTAAGCTATGCTTAGAAATAATCGTAAATAAACTTACGGTTTATATATATATATAAAGAAAGATCAGTAAGATATATAATCCGGTGTTCTTATTGATATTTTTATTTTTACAAAACTGTGCTCAATGTAAATTTACAAAGCATAAATATTATTTTTTATTAACTATTATTGTATCAAAAATGAACACACTACCGCCCCTGTCTAAATGATTGGATTTCTCTGTATCCGTCGAAACAAAAAAATTATGAATTGTATGTGCGTTTAAAACTCAGTAAATTTAAGAATAAGTTATTCCAAAATTCGCTTGAAGATGAAACAGAACTAATGCTTTTAATTTAGTTATATAATTAAATTGGAAGTCTTTAGCTTAGATTTTTGAAACATGGTAATCCCTGTGTAGCGAAGAAACCATATTTTAAATCAGTTAATTTATTATATATATATATGTGTGTGTATGTGTGTGTGTGTATATTTGTGTGTGTGCGCGCACGGGTGCGTGTGTGTGTATATCTATCTATCTATCTATCTATCTATCTATCTATCTATCTATATATATATATATATATATATATATATATATGAGGTGCTGGTAGCTAATGTTTATGCGGAAAATTGAAATTGCAATTCAAATTCTGGCCAAAGCTATTGCATCTACTTTGGATTATTCCAAACTATGAATCCGTCTTGTTTTTGTTTTTGTTTTTGTTTTTTTTTTCTTCAACTTCTCTCTTATCTATCAACGTGGACTGGACTTTATAGTCTTGGCACAATAACCAATTTGGGGCGAGAACAACTTTAAATTCAAAACCGTGGAAATGACTGTGGAAAACGACTTCCGCATCTTTCCTGAGAGTTACCATAGCAATGTATAATTTACAGATATTAATTAAAGGAACTTGTAGAGAGTCCTGATCATATACCTCCAGGAGGTGATTTTAAAACATTTTTTCGTTTATTACTCAATGCTCTAACAATAACTACTACTATTACTACTACTACTACTAATAACAACAATAATAATAATTATGACAATTTATAACCTTAAATCGTATGAAGATAATTACATATGCAAATTACTAACCTTCCACTCCGGGAAGATGAACTCAATGTCAGGAGAGTTATATAAGGTTTATACTTAACTGCTTAATTGATTGCTCTTACTAACTAATCAACGGAAAATTTCAAGATGAACATGATCCCGATTATGTTATTCACGTTTTAGTTGCATTCTATTCATGCTGGCTGTATGTCATTCAGTTTCTCGTGTCGATCACCAGTACAAACGTTTTTCTCATGAAAAATTACATTTGTGTTAATTTTTCATATTTTAAATACGTTCATGCATTTGTTAAACATAACTTGAGGAAGGCACACATAGTGTCGAAATATTGTTGAATATTATAAAGCATTATTAAAACCTTATCAAGTATTAAGCATTATTGAACATCAATGTCTTTTCTTTTTTTTCTTTTCTTTAATCGTGCTCTTAACAAAGTGTTTTTACAATAATGATATGGACAATAATCTTATAATGGTTTAGTGGTATGTATTTTTGAGTATTTAGGAACAAATGAAACGACAAAAAGATTTAAATTGCGAATTTTTAATGAATATATACGAGGAGCTGCACTATTATCCGTAATGTACGATCGGTTTCATTTGAGATATTATAATTGACTTTTTCAATATTGAAACATATATCTATCTCTCTGTATCTCTCTTTCACGCACCCCCCCTCTCTCTCTCTCTCTCTCTCTCTCTCTCTCTCTCTGTTGATAAATATGTTATCAAACATAAAATAAGTACTCATATTC
>OZ010616.1:57720930-57743430 GCA_963932145.1 Acanthosepion lycidas | reverse complement strand
AAATTTCACTGTACTAATGCAACTATTATTATTATTATTATTATTATTATTATTATTATTATTATTATTATTATTATCATTGTTGACATCCCTATTTTTTTTTTCTTTTGGAACTATACTGATGATGAAATGACAAGAAAACGGGATATATAAGGAAAGTTTGAAAACACTTTACTGGGAGAAAGTTTTATGTGAGATGAGTGAACAGCTGTACCCGAGGGGAGATGACCCAGGATTCTGGAGGCTTTCTAGGGTAAAGGGATGTGAAGGAAGGTAGGTATAGCGTCGGTTTGTCTGAAAGAGGCATGGGATGTCCAATAGGGGCTACACGGGTGTGATGAGGGAAAATATTATTTTACACATTATGGGGATAATATCCGTGACATATCAGGGACGTTCTAGCATAAGACTAATCTTTCTTTCCTTCCCCCATTCATTTTCGTCCCTTTTTCTTTCTTTCCTTTTCTTTCCGCATTTTTTTCTTTCTCCTTCTATTTACTTCCTTTTTGTTTTGTTTTTTTTTTCTTCATACATGTCTCCCTTTTTTCTCGTATCAGTTTCCTCTCTTCCTATGAAACTTCTAACCCCCCATCAACTAAGCAGCCGATCCCGTTCTACAGTTTACCATCCACATCTTTCTATCTCTTCAAGTCTCTTTTTTTTTTCTACCAATACACTTATATCTATTCTCTCTTATTTTCAAACCATTCTGTAACATTATTTATTCTTCTACCAAATACTGTATTCCTCAACAACTCTTTTTTTTTGGGGGGGGGGGATTCCTGTCATTTTACTCCACCATGAAACTCGTTGATTTTTCCTCACCACCACTACCACCAATTCTTCTTCTTGTTCTTCTTCTTCTTCTTCAATATTTCTAATTCTTCTCTTTATTCAACCTATTCCTTCTTCTTATTATTAAAGATATTTTCTTCTCCCAATTTTCTCATTCTTCAATATCTCTTCTTCTTCAATAATAATACTTCTTTCAGATATTTCTTCTTATCCTTCTTCGTGGTATTTTTTCTTCAGTCTTTCTTCTTCTTCTTCTTCTTCTTCTTCTTCATTATGTATATATTTCTTATTATTATTCAAGATATTTTTATTCTTCAATATTTCTCTTTCTTCAATTCTTCTTCTTCAATAATTCTTATTTTTCTTCTTCATCTTCTTCAAATTAGTTATTCTTCTTTAAGATATGTCTTTTTATTATTCGATAATTCTTTTCTTCTTCAACATTTCTTATTCTTCAATAATTCTTATTTTTCTTCTTCATCTTCTTCAAATTAGTTATTCTTCTTTAAGATATGTCTTCTTATTATTCGATAATTCTTTTCTTCTTCAACATTTCTTATTCTTCAATAATTCTTCTTCACGAATATCTTAAAGAAGAAATTCTTTAAGATATTCGTTCTTCTTCGATAATTCAAGATATTTCTTCTTCTTTTTCTTCTTCAAGATATTTCTTGTTATTTTTCAAGATATTTTCTTCTTAAAGATATTTTTTCTTCACAATATTTATTTTCCCTCTTTTTCTTCTTCAAGATATTTCGTCATAATGTTCTCCTTTTCCTCGTCTTTCTTTCTTCTAGATCTTTCTTTTCTAAGTCTTCTTCAGTTCAATATATTTTCTCCTTCTTCTTTTTCATCAATATCTTCTTCTTCTTACTCCTTCTCCTCCTCTTCTTTTTCTAGGACTTCCTCTTCTTCCATCCTTCCTAATTTCTTTCTGGTCGTCACACGCTATTTCTCTTATCTTTGTTATCGTTCTTCTTTCCGTATCAGAATTTTTCTATTCCCAGATTTCTTCTTTTCTTTTACTTTCCAGTTTCTGGTTCTTCTCTTCCACCTCTACCCCAAACCAAATTTTTTTTTTTTTTTTTTTTGTTTCTAAATCTTATGTTCTGCTTGGCTAATGCTCTCTATAACACATACAGACGCATGCGCGCACACACACTCACGCACGCAAGCGCGCGCGCATACACACAAAAGTCGCACACGATCGCGCGCGCAACTTAACGGTTATATTCACAACAGAAATATATATTTGTATAAGTATTTAGGCGCGTTTAAATATTTATATGCATAACTTTATGCGTATATTTAGACAAAAAACAAACATGTATGTGTGTTTCTTTGTGCGCATATATATATATATATATATATATATATATATATATATATATATATATATATATATATATATGAGTGTGTGTATATATATATATATATATATGAGTGTGTGTATATATATATATATATATATATATATGAGTGTGTGTATATATATATATATATATATATATATACACACACACACACACACACAATCACTATATTTACATTACAATAATATTTACGTATGCACACGACCACATAAGCATATATATCTACATATTTATAGTTACCATGGAAATTTTTATTTCAATAATGAATATGCTATTAAAACACGTAAATTTCAGAAATAAGTTATTCCCAAAAAAATTTCGCTTGAAGATGGAACAGAGCTTACTTTAATTCAATTTAATTCAAATAATTATATTGAAGTTTTCGACTCTTGTTTTAAAACATGAGACCTCTTATGTAGCGTGTTGGAATCATATTTTTAAATAAATAATTATATTTATGCTCTACTTTTGTATCGAGAACTATTTTTTAAAAATAATAACAAAAATACTAAAGAACTTTGGATTATTTACTAAAATTTACATAAAAAGAACATTCGGACAGTTTTTATATAATTTGTCATCCGAAAAGAAAAATAAATTATTAGATTGCATGAGAAATTGTATAAAAGACTAAAAAAGGAACTTGTCTGTCGATTTCAATGAAATGTGCATGAAAGAAAGATTGCTGCCTAAATACACAAATATATATATATATATATATATATATATATATATATATATATATATATATATATATATATATTAGTGTATGTGTATGCATGTACGCGCGTGCAATACATATAATATATTCAGTATAGTATTTCGAAAAGCAGTATTAATTCATAAACTATTTTCGAAATAAATTCGAATATATCTGCATATAAGCGTTTATGTGTCAGTTTATGTGCATGCACACACACATATGTCAGTATATATATTGCTTGTATGTATACCCCATCCTTGAAAAAGACTATAGACTTAGCTGAAAGTGCTCGGAACAATAAACATTATGGTAGGTAACTTCACTAATTAGTAGAAAAAATAGCATACCGCGATGAAAAATGCCGCAAACTTGACAGAAACAAAGCCTTATCGTCAAAATGTTTCTGTTATTAAGAGAAAAGACCAAAGTATTTTTTTTTTAATTATTTCCTTAAATTTGTTAATCCTTTCTAGCACATTCAAAATTTTAGTGAAAAATCTTGTTTTTCTTGCGTCAGCGGGATGGGGACCAAAGATTAGTTAATGATTAATAATGGAAATTTTAACGTCTTTTTTTCCATTGATTTGGAAATTCTGAAAAAAAATAATTGTTGGATTTTAATGAAAGTTTCATGGCTTATTCACAAATTTGCTCTGAATCGTAAAATAAAATAAAAATACAATAAAACTAAGACATTATTTAATTAGAAAAGCTTTTAATTTCTTTTATGAATAACACATTCTAAGGACGATATTGTCTCCAGAAAACATTTTTTTCGATGAATAATGACGTTTTACAAGAAATGTTTCTGTTTTTTTATAAATTTTAATTAGAATAATTTATTAAGTTTTAAATCTTTTATTATTAAGTAAAACTATGTTTACTAAACATAAATTGAAAAGGTTAGTACAATTCATCAAGCACCAATGTTTTAAAAAGAATTATTTTAATTTCTTTTTGCATATAAACGTCCCGATTTTTATAGATACGGAAGTTCATACTCGATATTATCAGAAAACAAGAGCTATAAGTATAGCAAATTTAAAGCCAAAGTATCTAAAAATTCAATAAAACATTAGATTACGGAGAATATTTTGCTAAATTTTCAAGATTACTGTCTACTTAAAACTATAAAAAAGTGGTCACGTTATTCGTCAATGATGTTTTACATATAAAGCCCCCGTAAACAACATTAGATAAATATCAATCTGTTAAACTGTCAAGATGTCAACAGCTTAAATAAACAGATACCACCGATTTAAAAATGCATTTCTGTGATCTTTTAAACTTAAAGTAAATAATATTTGTTTCAAATTAGATTAATTAAACTTTAAGTCAGCTAATATTCATCAAATAAACTTTCAGAAAAGTATATTTTATTTTTAGAAATTTGTTGGTAAAGAGAATTACATTGCGATGACAGATGGTTAAAAATGGCGCTAAAAATCAATTTCGAAACGAAAATTCCTTCCAGTCAATTTAAATTAGTTTTGAAATACAGTAATATAATTTTTTTCTTATTGGAAATATTAAATTGGCTTGAAATTAAAACTAAAATATGATTTTTCATTTTTTAAATTAATTTTAAACCTTAGGTAACACAAATCTGTTGAGGTAAATACATGATTAAAATTTCTTCCACACTCTTATCTTCCAAGAAAGAAAAAATTATCAGGACACTAAAAAACTGACAAAATATTTCCTGTCTGCCATATTCAACGAAACATGCATAAAGGAAGGGTTGATGCTCACATATATACAATATATATATATATATATATATATATATATATATATATATATATATATATATATATATATATATATATCTCAAACAAACAAATAAAACCAGTAAAAACTTAACAACGGGGTGGGGGTTAAGGGTTACGTTCTTTATTCAACAACGAAAAAAAAACCTATTCTAATAACCAGCGTTTCCTATGTTTATACCTACTAAGAATTTCCGATTTTAGATAATACCACTATATATACATATAGATTTATATATATATATATATATATGTATATATATGTATGTATGTATGTATGTATGTGTGTGTGTGTGTGTGTGTGTGTGTGTGTGTGTGTGTACACTTGTATTATGTATGTCGATGCGTGGCAGTGACTTTAATCATAGGTATAAATGAAAACTTGTATAAGTGAACATTCATGCATGAAAGTCTACGGTAAGTAATTTGTGTACGACAAGCATTTGATATATTTGAATTGCATATGTTATTCTGTGCATGTGGATAATTATTCAACCAAGTCAGGTAAAAGGCCATTTAGAATCATGTTTCTTCCGGCAGAATCCTTTGCACGAATCTCCCATGAGACTGGGAACGGCATGACTGTTACAAAATCCGTTTGGAATCTCAATAGAAATTGGTAGCGACTAATGCAGACTAGCTACTCAATTCAAAATACAGATTATGTATGTATGTAAGTATAATTGAGTGTTGGCCATGATACATACAACTCTATAGAAAATATAATTTTGTTTTGATTCAGGAAACATAAGTAGTTGTCCATATCCATAAACAAGTTTCTCTGGTTAGAAGGAATGTGGATCAGAATTTGAATAAATCAAAACTAAGATAGCTGACTTAGAGTTAAAATTTGCAAATGTGTTCATGTCAGAGCTATAAAGCACAGGAAATTGTGGAGAGTCATGATCGCCAATGTCTTGCAGGGAAACGGCACATAGAAGAAGAATGAGCTTGTGTAAATGGTTGGCAGAACAAGGTTTAGGAGAGATAACGAAAAGACAAAATGTCTTAAGAGTTACAAAGGACAGGAAATTGTGGAGAGCCATGATCGCTTACGTTCTGAAGGCATACGGTACATAGAAGAAAAAGAATGAGCTTGTGTAAATGGATGATGGAACAAGGTTTAGGAGAGATAAGAAAAAGACAAAATTTATTAAGAGCTACAAAGGACAGGAAATTGTGGAGAGCCATGATCGCTTACGTTCTGAAGGCATACGGTACATAGAAGAAGAAGAATGAGCTTGTGTAAATGGATGATGGAACAAGGTTTAGGAGAGATAAGAAAAAGACAAAATTTATTAAGAGCTACAAAGGACAGGAAATTGTGGAGAGCCATGATCGCTTACGTCCTGATGGCATACGGTACATAGAAGAAAAAGAATGAGCTTGTGTAAATGGATGATGGAACAAGTTTTAGGAGAGATAAGAAAAAGACAAAATTTATTAAGAGCTACAAAGGACAGGAAATTGTGGAGAGCCATGATCGCTTATGTCCTGAAGGCATACGGTACATAGAAGAAGAATGAGCTTGTGTAAATGTTAGGACAGCTAACAAAAAGTTAAAATTTATTAAGTGGTATAGCTGACAGGAAATTGTGGAGAGCCATGATCGCCAACGTTCTGAAGGGACATGGCATATGGAAGAAGAAGAAGAAGAAGAAGAAGAAGAAGAAGAAGAAGAAGAATGAGCTTGTGCAAGACGTTGGCAGTACAAGGTTTAGGAGGGATATCAAAAAGATAAAATGTATTAAGAGCTACAAATGACAGGAAATTGTGGAGAGCTGTGATCATCAACGTCCTGTAGGGTACGGCACACAGAGGAGAGGAAGAGGAGGAGGAGGAGAAGAAGAAGAAGAAGAATCCATTCGTATATATATATATAAATTTAATTTATATGTACAGTTGCATTCTATTTAAAGATATAAATTATAATATATTTATAAAGATTATATATAAAATCCACCAGTTGCATGTGTACAGGAACAGATTGTTTTAAATGTATTTCATGTTAAATAGAAATAAAGAAAACAATATCAGGTATCTATTTAATATGTAAAATTTATTATAATTCTATATTGTAAGCATTTTTACTATATAACTATTATTGAATCAGAACTAATAAAAGTCTATACTTATTTGAGTTGACTCTTCTGTGATTTTTCATAAAAATTACGAAATTCAGAGTTGACATCGGTGATTATTTAACTTTATTATTTCTCATTCAATAATTATTCTTTTAATAACTATACTTATCAAAAATTCTGTTCATCTTGATATACGTTAGATTATATAATTTTATGTACATCAGTAAGTAGAATTATTTTTATTTTATATTCCAATAAATTGAGTATATTGGAAATGATTCAAAGAATAATTTCTCGAGCAAGTAAAATTTAATATTAAGGAAAATATCAATATTTAGATATCAAAAACATTTATTACATATTTCTTACATCAGAACAAATGATCTTTTTAGTCAAAAAGCGAAAACTCTTTTAGATAACACTTGTAAACCTTTATTCTGAGTTAATAAAACCCCAACCAGAATTTGCATTCTTTTTCAGTTTCCTGTATCTTCACTTAATCATGCATATATTTTTATGTCTTTTATAAGAGTTTGCAGGTGTCAGCATCAACATCGCGCATGTGTCATGGGCCCTTGGTTTTGTAGTGATATGCATGTCTATCCACAGGTGATAGTTCACTGGTAAGAAAATTCGTAAAGGTGTGTTTTTCCAACTTACTCGTTCGTATTTAATTTTGTATAAGTTATATGCGCCGATTACCTGAATGCACAAGTACTAACTGATCATAAAGAACAAAAAAGTTTATTCTGGATTGAAATTACACTCAAAATTTTGCAGAACTACCCCACAAACTTTAATCTAGAATCTTTGACCTTTAAGGGAATAAATTAATAAGTAGAAGGGAAAAAAAATTCATAAATTCGAAATTTGTGCACTGCAAAATAAAAGAAAAAATGCCTGCTCATATACAAAATAACTTTTAATTTTCATATATATATATATATATATATATATATATATAAAGGAAAATATTAATATTTAAATATCAAAACATTTATCACATATTTCTTAGATCAGAACAAATGATCGTTTTGAGTCGAAATATATATATATATATATATATATATATATATATATATATATATATAATTTGTGCCTGACGATTGACACGTACATGAAACTCAAATTTGTATTAAGCGGTGAGAGAACAAATGTATATTTATTATTATTATCTACGCACATACACACATACGCAAACACACACGCGCAAGCACACACGCAAGCACACGCACATATAAAGATAAAAATACATTTTTAAGGTATGCTGTATTTATAGGTAAACGTGGTCAATATCAAGGATAGAGTTTTTGTAAATATAAATGTGGTGTGGGACAATAAGTTCAAACATGAAACAGATTGTCGCTATTCGCTGTTGATGGCAGTGCCCACGCATATATATATATATATATATATATATATATATATATATATACATACATATATATATATATATATATATATATATATATATGTGTGTGTGTGTGTGTTTGTGTGTGTTTGTGTGTGTGTGTGTATATATAAATATAAATAAATATATATATATATATAATTATTTATATATTATATACGCGGTACTTATTAGAAAGCGCTCAATATCAGAGATAGATCTAACATATTTGGTTGGATAGATGTGAGTTTGTGACCCTGGGTTTCACGCTTTTGCGATCGTCAGACAAATCGCAAATGCGTGAAACCAAGGGTCACAAACTCGCATCTATCCAACCAAATATATATATATATGTGTGTGTGTGTGTGTGTGTGTATGTGTATGTTAAAGAGAAAAATGTGTGCTGGAAGTTCTCTCATCTACTTTACAAAATTTGATCCAAACACCAATTTTCACTATTTTTAGAGTCTCTTATTGATTCAACCAAAGACTTTTCAGCACCCCCAGGACTAGCAAATATACATTATGTGTGCATGTATGCATGCGTGTGTTTGTGCGTGCATGCGTGCGTGTATGTGCAAATATATACGAAGGTTATCCTAATTTAATAGAATAGCGACAGTTATGAAGATCGAACGAGTTCGCAATGACCTATGACACAAGTCTGCAAACCAATGTCATGTGAGTGTGCTCAAGCACCCGCGCGTATATGTGTCTGCATCTGTGGGATAGAGATAGAGAGAAATAATATGTATCATAGTTTATTCGTGTTTTTAACGTCTTTTCTAGATTCCGTCATGATTTAACAATAAGGCACATAAAATGGAATTTATGTTCTACCCCCTGAGATATACCGGCGAGTTTCCCATAGTAAAAAAAAAAAAAAAAGGCAGAGGAAATAGTTAAGTGATAATCGAGATATTGTAATAATTTTACGCATTGGAAGAACAGTTTCGATCTCAAACAATTGCAGCTTGTCTAGTTTAGTGCCAGGTGGAGAAATACAATACAACATCTTTACATTTCTGTCCATGATGAAGTAACAGATATACATAGCTTCGTTTATCTTTGATACGCTAATCCCAGAGGCGTCAGGCGTGAAATGGTATTATTATTATTGTTGTTGTTATTGTTGTTGCCATCATCATATTATCAGCATTATTATCATCCTCGTCATCATCATCATGATTTTGAAAATGTAGTAAAAACAAAGAAAAAATTGAGTTCAACAGCCATTTTTCTATTTTAAACCAACTTCGGTTATCATTTGTATTAAATATTTGGACTTACTTTTAAGAGAAATACACACATGTCTGTTTTAGCTTTGCAAGATCAAATCTAACAAACGTCAACTTGAAGTGACGTGTTTGGATGCATTGAGATATGCCGAATAGACCTTCGCATTTATATACAAACCTTTTCCTAGAAACACATATTTATCTCTGCGGATTATGTCTATAATATAATATTTTAATTTTATAATATATGTGTATATATGTGCTTATTTTCTTCTTATGAAGATAAAATGGGAAACACATACATATATACATACATACATATATACATACATACATATATACATACATATATACATATACTAATGGTAAGTCAATTCATGTTCGAGTACTATCACGTCTATGAATTTAATGTTGATCTTCTTACCACTGATGGTGTCTCCGGTGACTCATTAGGGAAACGATTGACAAACATACATACGCACATACATATATAC
This sequence comes from Acanthosepion lycidas, assembly GCA_963932145.1. NCBI lineage: Eukaryota > Metazoa > Mollusca > Cephalopoda > Sepiida > Sepiidae > Acanthosepion > Acanthosepion lycidas. The sequence goes on along the minus strand of OZ010616.1, from coordinate 57,733,584 downwards.
ACACTTAAATAAAAATATACATAAATACATACACTCTTAAATAAAGCATACATACACACTTAAAAAAACATATAAAAGAATTTAAATAGAAAAATGCATACACATTTCGACAAAAACATAAAAAAATTAAAAAAAAATACAAGCATATATAATAATTAAATGATGCGTATTTACATTATTTACATTATTCGGACTCATCTTCATTGCCATATTCACAACGTTTCGACCGTTGTACGCTCCAGCCTTCTTCAGGTAATTGGAATTTCGAACTGTGTCATTATTTCGTCTACCGGGGTAGATTGTTCTAGTTCTACTTGCGTTGCGAATATGGCAATGAAAATGAGGATAAAATTCTGAATAATGTAAATAATGTAAAAATCATAATACCTCATCTCATAGATATAGACAGATAAGTGATGCATATACAAAAAAAAAGTAAGTAAAAAGGTAAGTAAATCATAGCAATGACTAGACGACGAGAACTGTAAAAAAATAATTAAAAATATTGAGCCTGATATATATATATATATATATATATATATATATATATATATATATATATATATATATATATATATATATATACAGGCTCAAGCAGTAATATTCCATGGTAATAATTTATTACATTGGAATCGTAATCACGTCTAAAGGTCTGCTTGCTGAATTGGATCGTGATTACGATTCCAATGTAATAAATTATAACCATGGAATATTAGTGTTTGAACCTTTTTATTATATTCTTACTCTATCCTGGACATTGAGTTCTACCTGGATTCTATCCTCTTGGAAATGATAGGCATGTTGTGGTATTCCAATATAATTATTTATGAATTTAGTTTGATCGGAAATGCTGTTACTTAAGGGACATGTGAATAATATTGGTTCTACGTAATTTGGATCTTGCAGGTGAATTATTATTTTTGACGATGAGGTTAGCGGTTTTCAATTATTTGCAAATAATAATTAATTTAATTTTGTTGTTCTGGTCGACTGGGGATTTCTTTATAATGTCGAGAAAAGAAAACACGTATAAGAGCACAAGAAAAATTTAACAAAAACTTAATCGTAGTACCTTCTCTCTTATATTTAATAAAACTTTTACAAATGAAGAATTTCAGGCCAAAACCTAATTATAATATCTATCTATCTATCTATCTATCTATATATATATATATATATATATATATATATATATATATATATATATATATATAGTTTATGCAAAACTAGGCAATCCGCATGGGTAGACCCAAGGAGGATGATATCCAGAGAGCTCAATGTAAAATTCAGAGCAGATATGTTTGAATGAAAACAGAGCAATTTAAGGTTCCATGTAATAAGATATTTCACCAGAACCCCTTTAGAGCCTTGTTAAAGGGGTTGTGGTGAAATAACTTATTACATGGAACCTTAAAGTGCTCTGTTTTTATTCAAACAAATATACATATATATATATATATATATATATATATATATATATATTATAAATTAACTGATTTAAAAAATATTGTTCCATCACTACGCAGGAATTACCATGTTTCAAAAACCGAAGCTAAAACTTCAAATTCAATTATATAATTAAATTAAAAGCACTAGTTGTGATCCATTTTCAAGCGAATTTTGGAATAACTTATTTTGAAATTTACTGAGTTTTAAAAGCACATACATTCATAATATTTGTTTCCAAAGATACAGAGAAATCCAATCATTCAGGGCGGTAGCGTGTACATTTTTATTATTTTTGTAACTCATATTCGATACAATAGTTTTTAATAAAATAGATAAATATTTATTTATTTATTTAAATATATATATATATTTATATATAAATATCTATAAATATGTATATGCAAATATATATATATTCCTTTCGTCTTATATATATATATATATATATATATATATATATATATATATATATATATATATATATATATGTATATACAAATATATATATATATGTATATACAAATATATATATATATTTAAATATATGTATATATTTAAATATATATATATTTCAAATGGAAAACTTTTCTTTACCAACGCGTTTTGTCCCCGCACGAACTTTTCCAAGGGAAATATGGAGATTTTATTTTTAGTGTCGAAACGAGTTGAAAAAGTAATGCTTTCTTTTTGCACATTATTTGTATTGTCTTTACGGATATATTTAATTTATCTCTGAATTTTTACACACTCACACATGCGCGCGCAAACACACAAGCTCACACATGCTCACACACACACACAGACACACTCGTACACACAACTGTTGACTCGGTAAAAAAATTCTCTTTGCAATATAACTACACGGATTGCTGTTCGCTAACCACACGTGGTTCTGCAATGATTTATAAAACCGAAAATACTTTTAAAAGTTCTGTTACACTGCTGACAAAAATTCATTTTTCTAATATTTATTTATCTTATGTTTTCAATATTGTATTCGCCAAATTATTTGTCTGCTTATTAAGTAGAAAATTTACTTAATAAACTGAACGAACATTTGGCCAGCCCAGTATATGAGCATTCCCATATTTACATACACACACATATATATATGTGTGTATGTAGATATGTGAATTTCAATTACTATATATATATATATATATATATATATATATATATATATATATATATATATATACATATATATATATAGTAATTGAAATTCACATATCTACATATATATATATATGTATATATATCATATATCTACATATATATATATATATATATATGTATATATATATATATATATATATATATATATGTATATATATATATACATATTTATATACATATATATATATATATATATTTATATATACATATATATGACATACATACGTACGTGTGCGTGTCTGTGTATGTGTGTGCGTCTGTACATATATATGTATATACATATATATATATGTGTGTGTGTGTGTGTATGCATGTATGCATGTATGTATTGTTATTTTATTATTATTATTATTATTTTAAACGAAATTTTTAGTTGATACCCTTTAAGTACTAAAATATGACGGTTTAGAAAATGAGATTTATTATATATATATATATATATATATATATATATATGTATGTATATATTCATATATATATATATATATATATAATCCAAATGTAATGTTTAATATATGTAAACATTAATTGTTTTGTTTTCTGTTGGCTAAATATTATGTTAAATATTAGTGAATATCATGGAATTGATATATATATATATATATATATATATATATATATATATATATATATATATATATTATACTATTATTATTGTTATTTCTTTAAATGATATTTTTAGTGGATACCCTTTAAAAGTAATAAAATACGACGGATTTAAAAATGAAATATATTATATATATATATATATATATATATATATATATATATATATATATATTAATATATATATAATACAAATTAAATTTTTTATATATGTAAGCATTAATTTTTTTTTCTGTTAGTTAAATATCATATTAAATATTATTTAATATCATGAAATTAATATATGTATATATATATATACACACACACACACATATATATACGTACATATATATATATATATATATATATATATATATATATATATATATATATATATATATATATATATATATGTGTGTGTGTGTGTGTGTGTGTGTATGTATATTACGAATTCCAGGTTAACTTAATAATTAGATCAATATTCATCTAAATGAGAAGATAGACATATAAAGCTTACATATTCCAAACTTTCACTTATATAATAATAGTCATGCATTACATTGTATAAATTTCTCCCATGACACTTTAGTATATACATATGGCATGGATATATACATATCTATTCAATTTAACTTTGCTGGTAGGTCAGTAGGTAAGTGGGTAGCATTTCATGATTTGCTTGAATGATCAGAAGAAAAATCAATCTATGTCAGAAATTTGAGAGTCGATTTTCATTATTATTATTATTATTATTATTATTATTATTATTATTATTATTATTATTATTATTATTATTAAATAAATAAAATAAAGACAGAAAATCATGTTGCGATGAATTTCTGTTCTTCCTCACGAGTACGTTTGCGAAAATATATAAATTTGTTAGGTATATTTACACGACAAAAAAAATATTAACACCAAAAATGAAAAAAATTTCAGTATAATTTTACAAAAGTAATTCATGAAGCGGAAAATGATATATGTGTGAAGAATTTTAATCCAAACCAAAAGTTATGTTTTTATTTTTATTTTATTTTATTTTTAGTTTAAAACCTTACATCGAGTAATCTAAAATGATTGTTTGTGCAAAAACACAGCAAAGCATGAAAACTGAAAATACTTTAGCATGCTGGGCAAAATAATTTTTTTTAAAAGGCAAATTAAATAATAGGTACAACAGGTATCATATATACTTATATATATATACATATATATATATATATACATACATATATATATATATATATACATAAATATATATATATATATATATATATATATATATATATATATATATATATATATATATATATGTATATATATAGCATAATGAGAAGCCTCGTATACTTTCTTAATATATATAGAAAAAGTTGCAAATTAAAAAAATAATAATGTTTTTTATGAAAGTATTTTTATGAAAATATATATAAATAAATAAATACTTTCATAAAAACATTATTCTTTTTTAATTTGCAACTTTTTCTATCTATCTATCTATCTATCTCTCTATATATATATATATATATATAATCGCAACACTCAACTAATATGTTTATACAATTTATCTACTATATGTACACAATTTTATGAGAAATTTATTTACATTTTAAAACATTAATGTTTATATGTTGATAAATTCAACAAAATTAAGAAAACTTATATCAGCCTACTAATCAGACAAATTTTTTTTTTAAATTCCATATTTTTTTACAAATGCAAAAATTCTTATATTTCATGTATATACTTTGTAACTTACTTGAATAATTTACAAGAATATATATCTTGATTTAAAAGAAATTTATTAAATTCTCGATACGGATACTATATATTTTCTAAATTTTGATTTTTTTCTTTTTTTTGAAAACAACCTATTTATTATATAAATTAATATAAGATTTACTATATGAAACTGATATCATATGAAAAAGTGAAAAAGATTTAATAAACTTCTTATATCTATACAAACTACCAGCAACAAATTGTAATAAATTTAGTCAGAATCATTAAAATATTTTTATTAAGTTATAAATTACGTTTGATAGATTATGTCCTTAATTAATTCCAATTTTTAACTCGCCACGTTAATTAATAAAATATAGTTAATTATAAGTTGTTTTTGTTTTGTTTTTTTTTATCGGAGAGGTATAATAAAATTAAAGTAAAAACAACAAAAACGACAATTCAGTTTCAATATTTCAAAATAGTTTAATTCATCAGTTTTTTACTTTTCACGGCTATAATAAATATAATATTTATAACGGTATTCACAATAGCACATCGGTCATTTTTGCATGAGTAACTAATTAAATCGTTACGCATTTGAGTTTTCATTGGATATGTACACTACAGTTCTAAAGTTGTAGGAAACGCCTGGTAATTTTTTTTTTTTTTTTAAATACCCCCGAAAGTAAGAGAAAATTATTATACATGGTTAAAAAAAAGTTAGACCTGATTTCTTCATTAGAAATTTTATGAGAAAAAGAAAAAAGCATTATATGGTTAAATTTTGCACTCGTCAAAATATCCTTCTTTAGCCTTGATTACTGCAGCACAAATTTTTGGCATTCGTTGCAAAAGTTTCTTAAAGTATAAATTTGATAATCGATTCCATTCATTTTTCAGTGACTCAAAAAGCACTTTTTATTTTCATGTATTTTTTTTTTTTTCACTTCTCCGTCAAGTTCATCCCATGCTAATTCTGGAGGTAGCTTCAAACTTTTGAACTGTAGTATATATATATATATATATATATATATATATATACACACACATATATATATATATACACACACGCACACACACATATATATTAGGTTGGTGCAAAAATAATGACGTAATAATGTCGTTTTTTGACGTTAAAAATACGTCAAAAAACGACATTATTACGTCATTATTTTTGCACCAACCTAATATATATATATATATATATATATATATATATATATATATATATATATATATATATATACTACAGTTCAAAGGTTTGTCGACATCCCTGGTAATTTTTTAAATTGGTCCCAAAAGTAGTTGTCTTATACTTTAAATAAGAGAAAATTATTATACATTATAAAAAAACAGTGAAACATTTTTTTTATTAGATATTTTATTATGACAAAAAGAAAAAAAATCATTTTATAATTAAATGTTGCTCTCATCAAAATATCCTCCTTTAGCCATGATTACTGCAGCACAGTATTTTGGCATTCGATGCAAAAGTTTCTCAAAGTATAAGTTTGATAAGTGGTTCCATTATTTTTAAATGATTCTAAGAGCTCTTTTTCATTTTTTTTTTCACTCTTCTGTGAAGTTCAACTCATGTTAATTCTGAGGATTGCTACAAACTTTTAAACTTTAGTATTTAATATATCATTAATACATTCGGTAATGCACTTAATTTATTCGTAAATATTAATCATTTATATTGAATATTATTCAGTGAGAATTTTTTAAAAATTGAGCTACATGTCAGGCTGAGAAATTAGTGATTTAAAAATTAGAACAGATTCTTGGTCTGATTTCATTTTCATATTCGAATATTCAAATTAAATAAGGGATGGTACTGAAAAATTATCAGTTTTGCCATAGAGTCAGTAAAAATATAAAATAAACAAAATAAAAATTAAAAAAATAAACACGTTTGATCATTTGGTGACGACTATGACTAACCTAAAAAATTTCAGCATACACTTTTCAGCATTCACTTTGTATTTATATTTTATTGAGTTTTAAAATATAATCAAGTTAACAAATATAACCAATTGATTTTAAAAGTACAATCCCTTAATTTTAAAATATAGCTCATTAAACGTGAGATTAGCACTTCCCGACAGTAGATTCCCTTCCTTCTGCTTGTTTCCCTGATAGCTATAACCTTCAAATATTCAAATGCATTGTCAATCGGCATTTTCTGATACCTTGATCCTGATCCCTGTTCTTCTCTATATCCTTTCCTCAAACACCCCTCTTTACTCTTAATTCCCCTCTGTAGCCTCTCGCGTGCTAGTGACACTTGCTAGTGGTGAAAGGCTTTTAAAAAAGTAAATAAAAAATATTCAGTTATACACACTCTCGCAAACACACAAATATATTTGAATATATGCAGGTAAATGCATATTGTTACTAAAATATACCGTCAAATATAACGGCATGGAACAACTAATTCTCGTGAGCTAAATACTTTGGATAAGCGTTGAGATGTAATGGATATTGAGTCAACTCGAGTTACTTAGATTCAATTATGCACAAATAACCTTGGGAAAGGTATGAATCCATCTCTTCTCCTGCCTACTATGAGTTAAATAGCAGGATAGATGAGTTCTTTACCGCAGAAAGAAATGGCAACCTACTGTGAAAGAAATCTACTGCCTCGTCAGTCATGTATCGAAAAGATACATGATCGCCCAAGCGTGCATCACGAGCGGTACTTAACTGGGTAAAATTCTTTGGTAGTAAGTAAGAGTTACGACCACTAGGACTGAATAATGGAAGCAACTGAAGAAAAAACAAACTACATTAAATTATTTGCATTTTAAATAATTGATATCTTTTTAATGTTTATTTATTACCGTTTTTCCCTAAATTGTTAAATGTTCCAGGGACTGAAAAAGGAAATGCAAAATATTCGAGATAATAAAAAATATCTAATTCTTTAAATGGTCATCTGAGAAACAAAAGTACTTATGTATATTTTTTTATGTATATGAATTTTCACTCAATACAAAAAGTACAAGAGCCACTCAAGGTAGAGGATTACTGCGAGGTGTTTTATGCGTTTAAGAGAACGCAAGAAGTATAGTTTATGGGGATATGTAGGAAAGATAATGGTTAATCCTACAAGTGAAGACGTTAAGATTCTAGTGAGAAGTAGGAAAACATCCTGTCAGGAGTTTGTTCCTCAAAGCAGCTGTCTGTATGGGACTTTACTAATGGAATACAAAGAGAATGGGATTGATTCAGCCTTGTGTATGTGGCAAGGTGGGTCTCAGGTGTAAAGTTCAAGGCTGATGAAATCAAGGAATATGGCTCTTTAGAACATTTACCATAGAAAGAGCAATAGAATAGTGTTTAGTCTATTGCAAAGTGGCTGTAGGGTGGGAAATAGTTCATCACCCACAAGGCCGTATAGATGCTTTTGAACTTTATTAAGACAGGTAAATGATAACTGGGCAACTCCAACCCAGACATGGCAGTAAAATTCTATTTTTCATCTGACCTTGCTCTATCTTGAGTATACTAATGGGAGTCAGATACTTACTGGAGTGATACAATGAACTGGTCATTTTACCAGCATCTTTACCAATAGATCATATATATACCTGTCTATGTTTCCATGATGAGGTATTGCAACTATTTATACTATTTACATTGATTGGACAGTTGCCCTCTTATCATGTTCACAACATTTCAGCCATTGTACACTCCGGTCTTCTTCAGAGTCTGTCTATATATACTGCATTATCTCGCCAGGCAATTATTATTAAAATGTCAACTTCTTCACAGATCAACTACAGTGGAATTCAAACCCCGTTCTCATGGTCAGAAGGCTAATAATCTAACCGCGCGCGCACACACACACAGATATAATATATATATATATATATATATATATATATATATATATATATATATATATATATATATATATATATATATATATATGCTCATTTCATTGAATACGACAGACAAGGTGCGATCTAATAATTTTTTTTCTTTTCGGATGATAAATTATATAAAAACTGTCCGAATGTTCTTTTTTACCCAAGCGGTTTTCGCTATATATTTAGCCATTTTCAAGGATTAAATATTTTAACTGTTAAATAAGAAATAGTTTTTTGTATGTATGTTTTATAAAATATTTTCATTTTTCAAAACACGATCAAGTCATTGTGTCCATGTTCAAAGTTAATATTACTAAGTGTTTTTTCATTTTTTATTAATAAGGCTTCCATTATTTTTAGCCTTTTTTTTGCATGTAGATGATGCTATTATATTAATGTTGTCAACAAGTATATTACGAATAAAATGTATAGCCGATAATTCGGATAATTTTTATATTTAATTTATCCTCTGAAAATGAAAAAAAATATTAGATCGCATGAGAAATTGTATAAAAAACTATATAAAAGTACCTTGTCTGTCGTATTCAATGAGATATGCATGAAAGAAGGATTGCTGCCTAAATACACACACACATATACATACATACATACATACATATATATATATATATATATATATATATATATATATATATATATATATATATATATATATATATATATAATGTTTTATACTAATATTCGTCCAATACAAGGTTTAAGAGCTACTCAAAGTAGAGGGTTATTATGTGATTTTGTATAAGCATAAACAAGGCCGGGAGTGAAGTTCATGTAGAAAAGACAACGGTTAACCCTAGACTTGAAGAGGCTATGATTGTAGTGATGAGGAAAAAATCCTGTCGTTTGTTCCTCAAAGCAGAGGTTCTTGAGAAGCTGTCCGTATGGGACTTTTTCCTTACTAATGGAATACAAAGAGAATGGGATTGATTCACCCTTGTTTATATCTATTCTTTTTTTTTCTTTTTTTTAGATATGTGTGTACCTAGGTAATGTATACACGCATGTATAGAACAAAGAAGATGAAATAGGTACCGCAAAATCTTAAAGCCTACTGAAAGTATCATGAGAAAAAAAATATTAGTTTCCTTTTTTCTGCCATAAAGTCGCCCCGACGATTGAAGTAGTCGAGTGTTAAAAATATATATATATATAACAGATATGTACATTAAAGTTAAAAAATTTTGAAGGCTTCCCCAGAATTAACATGGGATGGACGGGACAGAAGAGTGAAAAAAATATAAAAAAAATGAAAAAGAGCTCTTAGAGTCATTTAAAAAAATCAATTATTAAACGTGTACTTTAAGAAACTTTTGCAACAAATACCAAAAATTTGTGCTACAGTAACCAAAACTAAAGGAGGATATTTTGACGAGTGCAAAATTTAATCATAAAATTTTTTTTTCTTTTTTGTCATAAAAATTTCTAATAAAAAAAAAAATGTCTCACTTTTTTTAGCCAGGTATAATAATTTTCTCTTATTTAAAATACAAATGAAATTTCTACCTAACACACAGACAGCACATTGGTACTAGAAAATGACTGAGATGGTCGAACTAGACAAATGCCAAAAAAACGGACAAGATCTGACAAACTTTAAACTTCCAAAAGGATACCACGATGTAGATAAATCCATTTTACCTACTACACAGACAGAGCATTAGCTCTTAAAAATGACTGAGAGAGTCGGACAACACAAATATGAAAAGAACCATTAAGGTCTGACAAACTTCAATTTTCTCAAAGAATACCATGGTGTAGATAATGAAATTGTACGTACTACACAGATAACACATTGGTTCTTGAAAATGACTGAGATGATCGAACAACAAAAATATGAATATCGGACAGTTTATCTACAATTTCCAGCACAATACAAAAAACTCTTTGTTCGTGTCTGTGTCTGTGTGAATAAGGTATATTTCGGTATTAAGTATTCATTCAAATAAGTTTGATTAAAAAGAACTGATATGTGCCTGTTTATTTTCAATTTTAGAAGGTTTTGAGTATTACGCTAACAGTTGTGGATAAAGTGTCCGAAATTCATATTTTTTCAAGTACTTTCGACTATCTCAGACATTATCAAGAACAAATGTGATATATATACAAATGTATATGAATTTATTTATTATCTATATCATATAAATATATATATATATATATATATATATATATATATATATATACATACATACATACATACATATATATATATATATATATATATATATATATATATATATATATATATATATATATATATATAATGGACTCTCCCGTCGGTTTCGACGTATGAGCACCTGGCAGCTTATTGATTCAGTTATGAAAGTTTATGCGATAATCTTAAGTGGCATTTAAGACCCGCTAGTGATTTACAAAGGAGGCCACATATGGAGCAAGTGTGAGGATTGTGAATATATATATATATATATATATATATATATATATATATATATATATATATATATATATATATATATATAAGCGTATATTGTTAAATATAACTGAAAATGAATATCTGTTGTGTCCTACCATGAGCTGTTTGAATGTTTGCTTTAATTTCTGGTGAAAATAAAGAAAATAAATTGTCTAATATTTGGATATTTTTTTATTAAGTTGGTCCTAACATGAGCCATCTTGTTGGACATTTTTTGTATTTATTTTCACCAGAAATTAACGCAAGCATTCGAACATTAGAATCAGTCATTAGCTCATGATCAAACATAATAGACATTCATTGTCTGTTATATTTAACAATACATATTTAAATAATGATCTGCTGCCTCAATACACTATATATATATATATATATATATATTATATATATATATATATATATATATATATATATGTATGTATGTGTGTATATGTGTGTGTGTGCGTTCAGCCCAGTAAATGTAATTAATACTGTTTATTGTGAACAGTGTATTTACTTAAATATTTGTATCTAAAAAATAAATTATAAACAAAAAATACATTAAAATAATTCTTCTACTTCGTCATTTCATAATACTTATGTAATATTAATATAATAATATATATAATATCTGTGCATCTGTATGTGTGTGTGTATGCAAAAATAGGCATATACAGAGATTCATATATATATATATATATATATATATATGTAGATATATAGATATATATATATATGTATATATATACATATATATATGTGTGTGTGTGTATAATTATTTATTTAAAAAATTATAACATAAATATGTTATAAAATCACTACAAAAATATGATGATGTTGAATGTAAAATAAATGGTTTTTAAAACCATTTATTTTACATTCAACATCAACACTTGATAAGACACCGGAGGTGTTGAAACAAAATGGCTATTTTTGTAGTGATTTTATAACATATTTATGTTATAATTTTTAAAAGTAAATAATTATATTTGTTCTACTCTGTATTGAGCACTCTTTTAAGAATAGTATTTGTCGGTTATTGGAATTCATTCTGTATACACCAATTACATACTTGGATATATATATATGCAAATATGAATATAATTATTATATATCCTACATATAGTGCTGGTGTTTACAAAATAGTGCTTGATGTAATATAACAGAGCTATTAAGTATAAAGTAATAATGCATATTATCTCTCACCAGTAGCATGACTGAGAGTTTTATGCTTAACGCAATCCTCAAGTGCCGAGTATAGACTCATCGTTATATAATTTAAATTTTATTAAAATTATTTGGTTACCGCAATATATAAGATAGATAGAAAGATAGATATGAACTAAGATCAATAATATTTTATTAATAAACAATAACTATATATATATATATATATATATATATATATAT
>OZ010616.1:57708430-57710930 GCA_963932145.1 Acanthosepion lycidas | reverse complement strand
CATCCAAATTAACCTTTTTCTCATCAGAAAACACCACGCTTTCCCATTTCTCCTTTGTTCATGTTACTTTTTTCTTTACCTAATCTATGCGCATCTTGTGTTTAGCAGTTAAAGCAGGGATTTTCTTCCTGTTTCGATACACGAGATTTGGTGATTCATGGAGAATTTGACGAACTCTTCTTGGAGTGATGGGTAAATTCTGAGATTTTTGCAGATCTCTTGAGCTTGATTGTCCTTTAGAAGCTTCTCGAAAAGGTCGATGTCTAGCTGCATTTTTAATTTTAGGTGCACTACTTGGACATTTTCTGGTGCCATACAATTCAGGGTCCTTTAGATAATTTCTCACAACTGTTCAGGACCTTGACAGTTCTCTTGCAATGAAACTTATAGATTTTCCTTCCAGTTTATAGGCAGAAATTTGCACTTTTTCATTTTCATTAAGGGAGGAGTTTCTAGGCATTTTGCAGTAACTGTATTCACTTATGAAATGTTTAAATGGGACTCACGTGGCTTAAAATCATTGATGAGAGTCTTTTTATAATCTGCGCATGCACTTATTCTTCCTTTGACATTCTAAAGTAAACCAGGTAAGCAAATTTTCAAAACTGTCTTATATTTATTTCCGTCCTTGAAAACGAAGTTTTGTTAATAACACTTTTGGTGAAAAGTTGTTATAAAATCCAATATTTATTCTAATACCCATCAGATGTAGATACCACACAAATTTTCAGAGGAATTTGTGTAGTAATAAGAAAATTATTAACAATTTCATGAGGTGTCTTATACTTATTTCCACCACTGTACTAATAACATTGGTTATTTTATTTACAGTCATTCGCCTATAATCCATCACAATGTGGTAAACACTATCAATGTTTTCCTCAATGGTGACAGTTGTAAGACGTACAGATCCAAGTTCATCTTCCAGATTCCATCTTCCCCTCCTAAATTCAGCTTCCCATTTTTCACTCTTGATAACACTGGAGCATCATCCTCGTTTGTAGCAGCCATTTTAGTATGAATGTCCTTGGGGACTAGACACTTTTTCTGCGGGTACTTGATAACATCACGATGCCAAATTTTGTCCATTTTAACTAGAAAGAAACAATGAGGTTATTAATAAGAAGAGTTGAAATTAATTAATTCGGGGCACAAGAATCACTACTGCATAATTAGCTAATGAACTTTAAGCCCACACTAGTAAGAACTGTCTAAATGTTTTATATATCTGAGCGCTTTCGGCTGTTCAATTAGCCATAATCAAGGACTTTTTTCATTTTTTACCGAATATATATTTATATATATATATATATATATATATATATATATATATATATGCTTACGCATGCATATTAGGTGTGTACATTAATATTTACATACAGAACTGTCTAAATGCTTTATATATCAGAGCGCTTTCGGCTGTTCAGTTAGCCATAATCAAGGACTTTTTTTTCATTTTTTACTGAATATATATATATATATATATATATATATATGTATGTATATATATATATATATATATATATATATATATATATATATATATATGTATGTATATATATATATATATATATGTATATATATATATATATATATATATATATATATATATATATATATATGCTTACGCATGCATATTAGGTGTGTACATTAATATTTACATACAGATACATAAAAAATAGGGAAATGTATATAGGAATGTAATTAGGAATGTGTCTGTGTGGGTAGCATGAGCCGGAGTTCCATGCACAACGCAATCTTCACCTAATTTGAATTTTAACTAAAAATACTTAGAGTGGTATATATATATATATATATATATATATATATATATATATATATATATATATATATATATATATATATATGTAATTTTTTTTAAATCTTGTAGATTTTTCATTGATCTTTTGGTATTCTATGCATTTTAATGAAGCAATTCATATAATCACTTATTTATGCATTCATTCATGCAGACTAAGATAAAACTGTTTTTATCAATAATTGTACTTTACAAGTTATCAAACATCCACTTGTGTGGACACAAATACACTTATATATATATATAGAAGTTTGTTTATTATTTGAATTTCGATCTTTAATTTTCTCACTATAATATTCGATCTATGTGATTACAAATCACCACTAAATTAAGTGCATTGACAGGAAAGGTGATTATAGTCAATAATAAATACTTAGCGTGTAAATGTTTTCTTTCTTTATTATATATACTGATATGTATATCTAATGAGTCAAATATTCATTAACATTTTTAAATCGTTGAACTAATATTGTTACGACCAGATTAAAATCCTTAATTAATGAATGAACATAGATAATTTTACATGATAGATATTTGTAAGCATAAACATATCTGTATGCATCTATGGCTGTATGTATTTACATTGGATTCGGCTAAAACAAAACAAATAGGGATTTGTTCTCTTGTCCCTTTTAAACGGTTTTGCATTAAAATGACAAAATGTTCCATGTATTTAATTCT
>OZ010616.1:57600930-57693430 GCA_963932145.1 Acanthosepion lycidas | reverse complement strand
GGAAACTACAGAAAACTGGATGATGATATGTATCAAACAACATGAAAATAGTAAGCGACTTTATTCCGTAATAAAGGAAGCCAACATGTTCAAAATGAAGTTTCAAATGGGTGTAGAAATAGAAGTAAAGCACAATACACCGGCTGATGCTGCAAAATACTTAAAAAAAGAAAGCTGATGTAGACAAATCCCGTACCTATCAGTGGCTAAGTAGTGCAGAGTTAAAAGCTGAAACCGAAGATTTTATTCTTGCTGTACAGGACCGATGCTTGTTGATTAGAAATTATCAAGCACATATACTAAAAACTTGTGTTAGCCCAAAATGCAGATTAAGTGATAAATATCCTGAAACAATCGATCATCTTGCATCAGGTTGCATGTATTGGCAGCCACTGAATATGTAACCTGTCATAACAGAGTGGGCCAATATCTGCACTGGGAAATCTGCCACTTCTACGGGAAGAAAACTGAAAGAAATTGGTATGAACTCCACCCAGACCCGATTACGGAGATAGAACCTGTAACATTTTCTATGGGACTTCACAATACACACAGACAGAACAATCAAAGCTAATCGCACAGACATCGTTATTAGAGAACCCAAACAAAAAAGTGCCTCCATATTGATATGGCAGTCCCTGTAGACTGCAATATATCTTTGAAGATCTTCAAAAATCTATCAAAATACAAGGACCTTGAAATGGAAATCTCAAAAATGTGGCACATGAGGACATCAATAATTCCAGTTGTAGTTGGAGCCCTCAGATTGATTGGAAAAGGTTCCAATAGACTCATTGAAGGGATTTCTGGTAGCCCATGCCTTAAAGAAATACCCAAGATCACAAAAACAGAATGTCCTTTCTTATTGACATGGCAGTCCCTTCAGATTGTAATGTATCTTTGAAGATCTTCAAAAAACTATCAAAATACAAGGACCTTGAAATGGAAATCTCAAAAATGTGGCACATGAGGACATCAATAATTCCAGTTGTAGTTGGAGCCCTCAGATTGATTGGAAAAGATTCCAATTGATTCATTGAAGGGATTATCATTATTATTATTATTATTATTATTATTAAGGTTTCTTCTCAATTACGCATTCAGTTTCATTGGAATTGTTTCCATTCCTTGAAATTATTTTCCTTTTCAGCTACCAGAATATTCTACACGGATCTACAGAGTGTTTTAGCTCACTTTTTCTATATGGCAAATTAGAAAGCCCTTCATTAGTTTTCAGTTCTAAATTACAGTTTCTAACCCTCTGGCCAAAGATCATAAGAAAAAACAACAAAGAAAGATTAAAAAATAAACTCAATAATACTAATAAATGGGAAATTTTAGATAGAATTACTTTAAAAATTTCAAATTGTTGTCGCTACCCCCCCGTAATCATCCATCTATATTCTTTCGGTCGTTTTATCAGAGCGCCTGCTTAACGCACCCTCACGTATCTCCGTATTCATTCATCTGTCTTGGGCATGGTAGAGACTGGTAGAGTCTAACATTGGTGGTCTTCTAAATTTCCATATTTAATAAGAATAACGATCTTTACACTATTTACATTGTTCGGACTGTGGCCTCATCTTGGTTGTCATACTCACCACGCTTCGACCGTTGTACGCTCCAGGTGATTGGAATTTCGCACTGAACCTTCTCTTCCGTCCAACGGGGTAGGCTGTTCTAGTTCCACATATCATGTCTCTTCCGGATGTCTCAGTTTCAGTTATTTAGTTGCTCAACTCACCAAGCTTTTGTTCACCTCTGCTGTGGCCAGGAATTGAACTCACAACTCTTTGGCCAAATCACTCGATTACTTCAACCAACGCTTTTATTCACTGGGCTATGCTTCTTTCAGTGTATTAATTTTTGGGACTTATAAACCTAATGACTTAGTAACGATTTTTACCAGAGTTCATATTACAATTTGCTTTTATTATTATTTTTTTTCTCTTGCAATCCTTATTACTTGTTCCCATATTGAATTCATTTTTATACTTGGCCAGCTTAGGAGATTTTTCTTGCCTAGCATATACGCTGATTCCTTAAGTTTTCGTATTTTCCAGTGATGTTTTTGTCTATTATTTCAACCTCATCCCATAGTGGCGATCTCCATTTTCCCTCTATATGCCCTAGTAGACAAAATAAAAGGTTCGGTTCAAAATTCTAATCACCTGAAGAAACGTCATGAATATGACAACCAAAATAAGGACAATAGTCCGGACAATGTAAATAGTGTATATAATTACAATACCTCATCTCAGAAATATAGTCAGATGTAGGAGGTAAATATGGTAATAAAAATTTGGACAACAGTCCGAACAATGTAAATAGTGTAAATAGTTACAATACCTCATCTCAGAAATAGAGACAGATAATAAAGATCTTATTCATTCAATTTCTTAAGATCTTTTTTCTTGCCATCTGCCATCTGCCATTTGCTGTAATATTAGTCATGAGTTCAGGTAAGTAAATTTTCTAAGATTTCAACTAATTAAAAAATAATGGGAACCCTTCGAAGTCATCACTTCAAGATTTGTTTTCTTATTTAGAACATTTCACAAGAGAATTGCCCAAATCAAATTTAATAATATAATTAATTTCAACAAGTAACTCTTGTATGTGCGTTGTGATGTAATAGATATCGGCTCAGAGTCAGAAGCCGAGTTCAAATCCCAGACAAGTTCATTAGATTCACTTATTCACAGATACCCTTTAGAAAGGTATGAATCCATCTCTCCTCCCCCTACCTATGGGTTTAAGGGCAGGACAGACTGTGTTCTTTAGCCTTGGTTGGAAACCAGTCTACCGCAAAAAGATACATGATCGCCCAAGCGTATATCACGTATGGCACTTAACTGAATGAAATATTGTATAAATACTTAGATAATGTAAAAATTAAAAAAAGAAAAAGGTTTGCAATATTGGTTCTTTCAAAAAGCTGGCATGTCCAATGTATGGATGGATAATGATTACTTCTCTCAAATTCGTGATTACTAGCTATATTAGCATTTTATTTTTAACTAAACTTGCTATAAATCATACATTTATATCTATCCTTTTCATCAAATTGACTGCAGCCGGGATCATAGTAATTGTCAACTACACAGTTCTTTTGTTGGCTCCTTTGTGTCCGCTTCGCTCGGGCTAGATAGAGTTTTAAAATCATTTTTTCTTCTTCTAGACTAGTTACACAGTCTGCCATATATTTAACCAATAGACGGAGGGATAAGAGATGGATTCATGCTTTTCTCAATAATATTTGCGCGAAAGTGAATGTAATGAAACTCAACTGGATTTTGAATTCGACTCGCCGATTTCTTTTTGCTATCCACTACACTACCTGTTCATCCAATGTGCGAAAGAAAGTGTCCAAACCAGAACGAATATTCCTACTATATCTGACCATTTACAAGAGTTAAACTAAAGTAGAACTTAGGTCGGTTGCCCGATGTAACCAACTTAGAACCTGGAACTATGTGAAATTTGAGCTGCATGATTACGAGCTAAATAATCACATAGTGATGACACTAAATGCTGTGAAACGCAATGTTCTTTGTTACAAATCACACTTTAATTTATAACATCGCTGCATCTCAAATGAATATGAATATTGATACAGTGGAATTAATCTTTGTGTCTATATTAATAAGAAATAAATGCTAAAGAAAAAAGCATTTACATAATCTAAGAACTATGAAAATCCTGGCATACGCTGAGATAATTTCATCTTTACACTTAATGCATATAGCGTGAAATAACTTTATGCTGATGAACATTTATCAAAATGTCTAATTCAACTTGAGGATCCCATCTTTATTATTTATTAACAATACAAGTATACTCGTGCCGTCAAAATTGACGGAAGGTAAGAAGGAATGAATCATAAGTAATATGCATTATATTGTAAGTAATTTCCGTTTAATCCAAGTACAATTTGGTACATACAGCCTATCAATATCTGATTTCAGGTTGTGCATCCTCATTTGGGTGAGCATTTTTCTGATTTTGGCGTCCAATCTCTTAATATCATTCAACTTCGATTTAATAATGTTGAAGCTGTATGCTACTCCGGGTATAGCTAAAGTGTTGATTTGTGTAGTCTTCCAGATTTTCTTACTCTTTTAGAGTTAGTTCAAGCTGGATTAGACACCGGCCTCCTAAAGTTCTTGAAACATACAGACTAACAACAGCTGATTTCGGGTGATGCATCCTCATTTTGGGCAAGTATTTTTCTGGTCTTGGTATCCAATCTTTTAATGTTGAAGCTGTATGTTACTACAGGTATAGCTAAGGTTTTGATAGCCTTCATTTTATTGACCACATTAAGTTCGTTTTCTAGTATCAAACACTCTCTTATATTATTCTCTTCGGGTCTTTTTCTTCATAATTGAATGTTGTATTCCATCTCCTTTATTAATTCATAAGTATTTGTATCTGAACTAGTTCCTTAGTATCTAAGTATCTTGTTTTAGTTCCTTAAACTTGTGGTTGATATCAAGGTCTAAATCTGTAGTTTTTGTTAGT
Organism: Acanthosepion lycidas; assembly: GCA_963932145.1. NCBI lineage: Eukaryota > Metazoa > Mollusca > Cephalopoda > Sepiida > Sepiidae > Acanthosepion > Acanthosepion lycidas. The sequence goes on along the minus strand of OZ010616.1, from coordinate 57,688,906 downwards.
TTACCGCCATTATTATTATTATTATTATTATTATTATTATTATTATTGCCGTGTCGTCAAAATTGATGGCAAGAAGGAATGTATTATAAGTAATATGCATTATATCGTATTAATTTTCGTTTAATCCAAGTAAAATTTTGTAATTTAAAATAGTTTGTTGTTAACGTCAATAATTGGACAGTGTACACTTTATGAACACCCCAGGAAAGATATCTATATTTTATCCTCATAAATGTTACATATTTACAACCAAACTTTTTACTGCAAAAGTTTCCAAAGCACAATAATCTAAAGTTATCCATCCTTCTACTCAGTTTTTGTTAAATGTCAAAATTCTGCGTGTCAAGATTCGATACAATTGAGTTCTTACTGTGAACTGTGTCGCCCTAGGGAGCAACTCTCTTTGTAGTTCACCGCAACCCGTATCGCCAAGAAAGAGAGAAAGAAGGGGGTTGCTTTGTAGTTTGCTTTTTACGTGTGGAAGTGAATGGGGTCTTTTGAACACTGCTCCCCTCAATTGTTGAACATACAAAAACTAATATATATATAATAATGGACTCTCCTGCCGGTTTCGACGTATGAGGATCTGACAGCTTAGTTGATTCAGTTATGAAATTTTGTGCAATAATCTTAAGTGGCACTGAAGACCCGCTAGTGATTCACAAAAGAGGCCACATATGGAGCAAGTGTGAGGATTGGCTGACCTTTTAAATTTTGCTCTCGCTTCTTGAAGATGATTCAGACAATATATATATATATATATATATATATATATATATATATATATATATATATATATGTATGTATGTATGTATGTATGTATGTATGTATGTGTGTGTGTATGTGTGTGTGTATGTGTGTGTGTGTGTAAATTTGTTACTGGTAGGGATAATTCAAAGTAAGATATTAATCCAGAGAGAGCCCAATGTAAATTACGGAGCATCATAATAATAATAAATAAACAAAATAAAAAATTAAAGATCCATTTCGGTTATAATTTATTTCGGGAATAAAGCTATAATCATCTCTTCAGACCGAAAGTTCTTAATAAATGGAGACAATTCATCTGGCTGATATACTAGATTAACAAGAGGAAGGAAAAGCAAGAGAGAATGAAAGAAAGAAGGAGAGGAAGTTGGCCGTAAGATTTCGTTGAAGCATATATAATGTCGCTGCTTGGTGCTGAGCTCACAGATCACTTTATGTCAAACGTTATTATGGTAGATATTCGTATTTTAAACAGACGCCTCGTAATAACACACACACCCAGACGCGCATATACACACCACTATATATATATATATATATATATATATATATATATATATATATATATATTACCTGCGTCTCCTTTGTCAGTAGAAATCGTCATTAGATCCAACGTCCTAATACAGCCAGGTTGAATATTTCCTTTAAGGTGAATATTTCTCATCATATATTCATGGAATTTCATATGTGCTAAGTTTCGTATCCAAACATACACGAAAAGAGAAAGAGACAGAGAGAAAGGGGGGGAGGTGGCAGACAGACAGACAGACAGACAGGCAAAGATAGAGTAAGAGACAAAAGGGAGAAAAGAAGAGAGAGATAGAGAGAGAGACCGGTATTAAAAAGAAACCTATTCAAATAAAAACAATTCCTTAAGGAGTAATTTAATTACTATATCTAATTTTATTTAGAACGATTAAAATATTACATATCTATCTAACTATAATGGATACTTTAACCAAATATTTTATTCCCAGCATTCTTATTTGATAAAATTATACATATATATATATATACAGACACACACACACACACACACACACACATATATATATATATATATATATATATATATATATATATATATATATATATCAGTGAATAAATTTACTAATATATATTTAATAAGTTTGTTATATTACTCCAAGGATTGTTTTAACACCAGAACAAAATGTACGAGACATATATATATGTATATATATATATATATATATATATATATATATATATATATATATATAGCATGAGTCTAAATTACCACACTGTGTGCTGCTAATATTAATAAACATTGCTCGATGTAAAATAATAGATGTAAATTTTATACTATATATATATATATATGTGTGTGTGTGTGTGTGTGTATTTGTGTGTATGTGTGGGTGTGTTCGTATTTATACTTAGAATATGCATATATAAGGAGAAATTATACGTGTGTGTGCGCGCGCGTTCGTATGTGCGTGTGTGTTTGCGCGCGCGTTTCTTATTATACAAGATGTTATTTTAGTGGATAGCCATATTTGAGTAGAACGGTTTTTTTAACAGTCTTAATCACGACTATTACGTCTACCTGTGAATTTGTGAGAGTTAAGTAAATGTAATTCACTCTGTTTTAAAAAAATGAACAGGTCGTCTACTCATACATGGGTATCCACAAACATAATGATTAGAGTAATAAGAAATAATGTCAAATTAAGAATTAAATCCCCTAGTTCATTTTTTTTACATTGAGAGTAAGTTTTGTTTTATTGGTTGCCACGCAACGTTAGTGGTCCAGTTTACATATAGTTGGGCTGCAGAGATTAATATCATTTCCAAGTGAACGTGAAAACAAAGGAACACTGCTTGTCGATAACACACACACACACACACACACACACACACACACACATATATATATATATATATATATATATATATATATATATATATATATATGGGTGGGTGTCTGTGCGCGCATGTGTGTGTATGTGTGTGGTATAATTTATTAGTCTACTTTGATACAAATCTTTCAGGAACCACATGTTAAAATTACACTTTTAGAATTCCATAAAAACTGATAGTGAACATATAAGAAATGTTTATGCTCCTATTTCAGTTTACCAATTTAGCAGTAGATGCTCAAGTTTGCTTGATGAGCATCAATCAAAAATTGATATCATATTTCAAAATATGAGAGATGAGAGTTATAATAATTTATATTGAAATATAGCAAATTGAATAAATTTAATCGGTTTTAAAGGAAATGCTTATAATCTGAGGGTTTCTATATGATAGCTTTCGTATGTAGTATCTTATTTCTTTTATAGTAAGATGACAAATAAAAAATGATAAAAATAATGAAAAATCTATCTATCTATCTATCTATCTATCTATCACCGGTGGGTAAGTTATGAGTAAAAGCAAATAATAATAATAATAATAACAAAGAAACTTTGAAAGTGAAAATCAATAATAATTTACAGAAAAGAAACATGAATGTCATTCCCAAGAAAACGTGAACGGAAAGGGATTTAGAATTTCCATAAATACATACATGCATACATACATATATATATATATATATATATATATATATATATATATATATATATATATATATGTGGGGGTGTATGTGTATCTGTGTGTGTCTGTATGTGTATCTGTGTGTATGTGCGTGTGTGTCACTATAACATGCACGTAAAAGCATTTATGAAATCTAAAGAGGATTTTACCTGTATGTGTGTGCATATATAGGATTTACTGTACATTACTTGAATGTCTTCTTCCCTGAGACTGTATCTAATGAATATGTTATGTATATCATTCAGTATTAAAATTTTACTCACGGTTCCCATTTGTTAGAACATAAAATGATTACCAAAGCAAATTGAAGAATTTACCGTACCAGAAGAGAAAATTAACTTCATTTTGATAGTTCTACAAAAATAAGAATTAATCCCAATCTATTTACTTGAGAAACTTGAGAATACTTTAATGCATCTGCGATAGAACCATTTACACAGATATCAGCATACCGAATCCTATTAGCAATAATAAGATGTCTACTTCAACGAGTGGCTGCATAAAAGGTGTAGATCCTAGCGCCCGGTTCACACTCCTCATCCCTACTCTACTGAAAAGGAGTAGATTTTTATCCTCTGTTACCCGATAAGGATCGGGTTTCCGATTACTTCTAAAGTTTTATTATTCTCTTTTATTCCTCGTAGCTCCTTACGTCTTAGTGGCATTATCGCCTTGCTTGGGGTGAATTGAAAAAAAATCAAAAATTACTTCAACGTAGGTATAGTCTATTTCAAACCGTTCTTCACACGGCTATCGTCAGTCTCTAAGTGTCTGTCTCGGAGCATCGTTATAAATTTATTTTCAAAGTCATTTTTCCTCTAGTCGGCGCCTTGTTAATGATAGTGGGTTTATGTTAGTGATCGGTGGGGGCGTAAAGTATCTTATCCCAGCGGAAGCGGTCTGGGTTTGTAGTTTATTTATGGCAGGGATTTTTGTTTGTAGTTTAATATCAGTTCCTACTATATATATATATACTTCTAACGGCCTCGGAGTCTGTTTTTCTGTGATTCACAGTAAATAGTTTTTGTTGTGTTAGCGATTGGTGGGACGTATATATATATATATATATATATATATATATATATATATATATATATATATGTGTGTGTGTGTGTGTGTGTGTGTGTGTGTGCATGTATAAAGTTTCGTTAAAGAAGGCTGATAAAGCATTGCGATTATGCTTTTTATTTAATTTTTCTTATGTTTGTACGCGTGTCTTCTTTCCTGGGCACAAAGTGAATAACAACTGTCCAGTATTAAATAAAAAGCTTAATAGCAGTGTCCTGTCAGTCGTCTTTAACGAAATTGTATGAAAGAGGGATTGTTGACCAAATACACAAAATATATATATATATATATATATATATATATATATATATATATATATATATATATATATAGACAGAGAGAGATAGATAGATAGATAGATAGATAGATAGATAGATAGATAGATAGATAGATAGATAGATAGATAGATATGGAATAACGATATATAATTTTTATATATCAAGAAGAGTTTTGAAAGAAAAGATGTATCACAAATTGGAAAAGGTCTCTGTGACGCGTTTCATCCATTAGGACTTCATCCGACTGGATGTTTACGTTGCTGTGACTACACATGCACTTATACGAGAGATGCTGGTATCTTCAAAATTCTGGAAAGAAGTTTTTTTTGTTTGCAATCTAGCCAAGTCCGTCTATTTTTTTTTCTTTCCATAATCTTAGTTCGCAAATATCCTAATGTGGGATAACAGAAGACCTATCAAGAATGGTAAAATGTTGTAAGGAAACTTGACGTAAATTTACTGTGTATGAAGCAGCGAGATTAAAGCAATTTCTAGACATTTTCGTTTTAATTATTTTCTCTTTCAGCATTAATTTATATCAAAATTCGTTACGGTGAATGCCTAATGCATTTTGTGTGTTGTCATTTAAAATGTCTCTTTTCTTCTCACATAGTCTTTTGTTTAAACTTCTTGAAGTTTCTCCAATATATTCTTTCTGGCAATCTTTGCAATTAATAGAGTAAATACCTCCTTTTGGCTTGTTGTCTTGTTTTGTATTGATTAAGTCTTTTATTGTTTTAGATGTAGCTGGGACAAAATTTATGTTGAGTTTAGATAAATTTTTTCAGAGTGTAGTTGTGATAGAATTAGTGGCTAGAATAATATAGTTTTTGATTCCTTGGGTTTGTCAGGAGGGACCGGTTTTCTATTCTGGAAAATTTTATGAGTTTTTTGTTTCGCATTGAATATGAAATATAGTATTGAAGGGTCCTGACTGTCGTTAATTCAATCACTGGGTTGGGAAAAATAATTACTTTAAAAATAATTACGCTTTACTTCAGTGGAAGAAATATACATGATCAGGGTGAATTAACTGATAGATCCTAAGCATGGAAAGTGAAAGGGAAATAAGCGTTCGTTTGAAAACTTTGAGGAGGTTATTGGGTATATCAGAAACCTGAAGAAGACCGGGGATACAACTGCCGAAACGTTGTAAGTATAACAACCAAGTTATGAATTCTAGTCTGAATGGAATGACGTATAATAAAGATTATGGGAAAATTATCAAAATGAAACGCTTTTTTTATTTAGATATTAATTGACTGATTTGTTTTTACGGCTTTTACGGCTTTGCAGGTTATTTAAAGCCAGAAAGTTTTTGGAGAGAATAATAATTTATTGATACAAGGCCTACTAATTAATCTATAGCTAGGGTAAGAATAGGTGAATTCCTACAATTACTAAGGGTATGTGCGCATAAGTGTTTATATTGATTGATTCGCGTTCTGCGGCTTATTAACCCTTTGCAGGTTATTTAAAGCCAGAATATTTTTTTAAATTGTAAGATTTTTAGGAGGATAATGATTTAGTGACACAAGTCTTACTAATTAACCCATATCTGTGGATGGAAGAGATGGATTCATACCTTTTCCATGAGTATTTGCGTGTAGGTGAATATAAGGAAGCGAACTGGAATTTGAACTCGGCTCTCCGATTTCCAGTTCCTAGACGTTGTCCATTACACCACCCGCACATCCAAGTTTACAACACCTGGCATTCTCAAGCAGACACCAATATAATTACTGACCAGGCTCAATGATGATCGGTGATCGTACGAGTACCGCTGTAATGTAACTTTTACAACCATCTATCGATCAAAATGTACAGAAAAGTTTAACATTGCATAAAAGTCAGTTTTAAAGATGAATCTTGAGAGAGACGTTAAGACTACGTTGTATTCTTGCCGTAGATGAATTTAGATCCCTTCAAACCATTGTACTTCACAATGAATATTTGATGCAAAGCAGACCAAAAAACTTAGGTAGACACGCATGAAATAGTTATTATTATTAACAACTGTTTTCCAAAAAACACGATTAACCCATCTGATGAGTAGTAAATAAAGAACATTTTAATATATACAAATTTAAGTTTTTTTTGTTTTTTTTGCAGTAAGTTTCACACTGTGCAAGGGCCGGGGTTCGCTCGAGTTTGAGTGTAACGCCAAGGAACAGTTTTTACGGATATAAGATGAATTTAACACTTGAACAGATCAAGATTGTATTAATCGGGGATCCAAACTCTTGGGAGTTGGTTCGAAGCTGTTCAAGTAGGACTTACTTCCCAGCGATGGAATACGAAGAAATACGAGTATGGTTTGCTACAATATAAGTAGTATGGCGGATCCTAGCGTGAAGGTTAGGCTTGGCGGAACGACGGTTACTCTTCATAACATTATTGCTGGTTCATTAACATGACGTAGTTCTTAGCATTGCTGAATGAATTCGCAACTATCTCTATTTCTGGCAGTCGTATGATAGGATTTGGATGTCAGCAATGCTCCTCTTTGTTCACTCAGTGTTTTTGCTTTTCTACTTCACTGTCTGCTGCTGTTTGTCTCGTCTTCTTCTCACTGTAGTGCTCCTTTAAGGATAGTTTTTAGGCATTCGCTAGTTCTTGACAGTTGGCTATGCCATCTCATTTTCGTTATTTTCTTTCACTGTCGGCAAGTCACAACCGACCAATATGTTGTCTGATAGTTTTCCTGATTTTTTTTTCATTTATTTTGTCCTTGTATGATATGCCAAAGAGATTTCTGAAGTATCTCACTTCGATTCTCTGGTTCTCTGCTATGAAAGACCAATACTTGCATGCATACATATTTTTAATCATTTGACCTCAAGCAATGTGATAATGTTACTAGGACACAAGGGGAGAATGAGAAGAATTTAGTGAGGAGAAAAGACAATAAAAGAACAGGTTTCAGGAAGACAGATGATAGCGATAATGCCACTAAGACCCAAGGGGTTACTGGGAATGAAAGAGAATGAGAAGAATTTAGTGAGGAGAAAGAACAATAAAAGAACAGGTTTCAGGAAGACAGAAGATGGCGATAATGCCTCTAAGACGCAAGTGGCTACTGGGATTGAAAGGTAATGAGAAGACTTTAGTAAGGAGATAGGACAATAAAAGAACAGGTTTCAGGAAGACAGATGGTGGCGATAATGCCACTAAGACGCAATGGGTTATTGGGAGTTAAAAAGAATGAGAAGACTTTAGCACAATAAAAGACCAGGAAGACATAAGATGGTGATTGGTGTTGCATTTAAATTTTTGAAGATTGTAGTTATCAGAGAAGCATGCAAACGGAAAGGGGTTCCACAAGTGAGAAGTGCAAGAAAAGAAACTATTAGAACAGTGTTTTCCGTGTTGTAGCTATTTGTATAGCTCTAGCCAGTAATTATTTACTGATGTCCAAAACTGATGGTTAAGACAAAACGACTGGTTTATATTGAACAGAATAAGACTCATCATAAGGCAATCCAGTTTTAAAACAAATGAATCGTCATTCAATCATATTTTTTGGAATGCAGGAATAAAGTAATATTATAAGACAATTATAAACTAAAAATTAAATTCATTATTTGTGATATCAGTCCTCCTATATAGTATTGAAAGCTGGACAATTTACTAAAAGATGAAGAGGTGATTTGCAGCAACATAAATGTGGTTCTACAGAAGGATGCTGAAAATACCATGAAGAGAGCATGTAAGCAATGAGGAAGTAAAAACAAATAGGTGACTCATACATAGAATCAAAAAAGAAACATTTGAAAAATTTGGGTCGCATAATGAAGTAAGAGGGCTTGAAAAATTCGACATTGACATGACTTAAGGAAGACAAGAGGGATGAAGAGAATCAATGAGTAATCTACCTAAGAAGCGTGTGTAAATGAATGGCAAAACGGGGAAGGTGAGAGTCAATAAATGGGTAAACATTGCTAAAAGGTACGAAGGTTAGAAGATTGTGGAAAGATATGATCACCCACACCCTGAAGGAACATGGCGCATAGAAGAAGAAGAAGAAGAAGAAGAAGAAGAAGAAGAAATGGTACATAGAAGAAGAAGAAGAGGAAGAAGAAGAATAAATGGCACATAGAAGAAGAAATGGCGCATAGAAGAACAACAACAACAAATGGCACATAGCATAAGTAGAAGAAGAAGAAGAAGAACAACAACAAATGGCACATAGCAGAAGTAGAAGAAGAAGAAGAAATGGCGCATAGAAGAAGAAGAAGAAGAAATGGCACATAGAAGAAGAAGAAATGGCGCATAGAAGAAGAAGAATAAATGGCACATAGAAGAAGAAGAAGAAATGGCGCATAGAAGAAGAAGAAGAAGAAGAAATAGCACATAGAAGAAGAAGAAGAAGAAGAAGAAGAAGAAGAAGGAGAAGAAATGGCGCATAGAAGAAGAAGAACAACAACAAATGGCACATAGCAGAAGTAGAAGAACAACAACAACAAATGGCACATAGCAGAAATAGAAGAAGAAAAAGGAGAAGAAATGGCACATAGAAGAAGAAGAAGAAATGGCGCATAGAAGAAGAAGAAGAAGAAGAAGAAGAAGAAGAAGAAATAGCACATAGAAGAAGAAGAAGAAGAAATGGCGCATAGAAGAAGAACAACAACAACAACAAATGGCACATAGCAGAAGTAGAAGGAGAAGAAGAAAACGAAGAAGAAGAAGAAGAAGAAGAAGAAATGGCGCATAGAAGAAGAATAATAAATGGCACATAGAAGAAGAAATGGCGCATAGAAGAAGGAGAAGAACAACAACGACAAATGGCACATAGCAGAAGTAGAAGAAGAAGAAGAAAAAGAAGAAGAAATGGCTCATAGAAGAAGAAGGAGAAGAAGAAGAAGAAGAAATGGCGCATAGAAGAAGAAGAAAAAATGGCACATAGAAGAAGAAGAAGAAATGGCGCATATAAGAAGAAGAAGAAGAAGAAGAAATGGCGCATAGAAGAAAAATAACAACAGCAACAAATGGCACATAGCAGAAGTAGAAGAAGAAAACGAAGAAATGGCGCATAGAAGAAGAAGAAGAAGAAGAAGAAGAAGAAGAAGAAAAAAAGAAAATGGCACATAGAAAAAGAACGCAAATTTCTAACTCAAAAAAATATGATAAAAATATCAATCAAGCCAATAAAACAACAACTGGTTCTTGCCAAACATTGCAAATTTGGTTTAACAGTTAATAACTAAATTAAAATTGAACTACAAACTCTGATAGTTCATGACAAAAAAATATGTAAACGATTCACATAATAATGACGATGTATCTGAATTTGTGAGAAACAATATATGCTAATAGATCATCTTATATATCAATGGTTTATTTTCGATTATCATCGACAGAATAAGCTCAAGTTACCAGAAATAATACGACGACGAAGAAGAAGAAGAAAAAGAAGTAGAAGAAGAAGAAGAAGAAGAAGAAAAAGAAGAAATGGCGCATAGAAGAAGAATAATAAATGGCACATAGAAGAAGAAATGGCGCATAGAAGAAGGAGAAGAACAACAACGACAAATGGCACATAGCAGAAGTAGAAGAAGAAGAAGAAGAAGAAAAAGAAGAAGAAATGGCTCATAGAAGAAGAAGAAGGAGAAGAAGAAGAAAAAATGGCACATAGAAGAAGAAGAAGAAATGGCGCATAGAAGAAGAAGAAGAAGAAGAAGAAGAAGAAGAAGAAGAAATGAGAATGCTTTCTTTATTCTTGACACCTGGAACAATATTAGTTCCAAAATAAGAATTGGACAAGTTAAATTTAGATCATAGCGTTATGTAAATGTGACTATATTTCTTAGCATAAGAATCTACTTTGGTTTAAGTTTTAAATCACTGATTCAAAGTATTGTAGCTGCTCGTGAAACTTCCATTTCGTCATTAATTTTTACTGGCAATAACGCTAATGTAGTAGGATTTATGTCTTCGAGTTCAAAGACTGCTTTACTAATGGCATATATGTCTCAAGAAGGTCAGAGGAGAAGCTTTCCATAAAAAATGCGGTCATATAACTTTCTGAGAAATACCATCATTTAGTATGATAAAGTACTATGTACAACCCGGAACATTTAGAAGAAAATAAGGAAAAGAAATAAAACATTCGAAAAGAAATATGATAATGCCTCTCCATCTAAACAGGTGCTGGAGATTCATTAACACTGATGACAAATGAATAGAACTTGTAGTGTCTGACGGAATGGTTTTATGTGCAAATCTTACCAGCTGTAGGTTTATATTTCAGCTATCAATATAGCATTATGCCACCAGTATAGCATTAAACAGTCAATATAGAATTATGCCACCAGTATAGCGTTATACCGTCAATATAGCATTATGCCGTAAGTATAGCGTTATACCGTCAATATACCATTGTGCCATCAGTATAGTGTTATAGCGTCAATATAGCATTATGCAATCAGTATACCGATATATCGTCAATATAGCATTATGCCATCAGTATAGCGTTATACCGTCAATATCGCATTATACCATAAGTAGAGCGTTATATCATAAATATAGCATTATGCCACAAGTATAGCGTTATATCGTCAATATAACATTAAGCCATTGTTATAGAGTTATATCGTCAATATGATATTATACCATCAGTATAGCGTTATACCGTCAATATAGCATTATGCCATAAGTATAGAGTTATATCGTAAATATGATATATTGCCATAATTATAGCGTTATATCGTCAATATGATGTTAGGCCATCAGTATAGCGTTATACCGTCAATGTAGAATTATGCCATCAGTATAGTGTTATACCGTCAATATAGCAATATGCCATCAGTATAGTGTTATATCGTCAATATAGCATTATGCCTTCAGCATAGAGTTGTATCGTCAGTATAGCATTAGGTCATCAGTAGAGAGTTATACCTTCAAAATAGCATTAGGCCATCAGTATAGTGTTATACCGTCAATATAGCAATAAGCCATCAGTATAGTTTTATATCGTCAATATAGCATTATGATATAAGAATAGCGTTATATCATCAATATAGCATTATGGCATCAGTATAGCGTTGTATCGTCAATATATCATTAAGCCATAACTATAGCGTTATATCGTCAATATAGCATTATGCCATCAGAATAGCATTATACCGTAAAAATAATATTATGCTATCAGTATAGCGTTACAAAGTCAATATAGTATTATGCCATCAGTATAGCGTTATACATTGAATATAGCAATATGCCTTCAGTATAGCGTTATATCGTCAATATAGCATTATGGCATAAGTATAGCGTTATATCCTCAATATAGCATTATTCCATCAGTATAGCGTTATAAAGTCAATATTGCATTATGCCATCAGTATAGTGTTATATCATCAATATAGCATTATGTCATTAATATAGCGTTACACCGTCAATATAGCATTAAGCCCTCATTATAGCGTTATATCTTGAATATGACATTATGCTATCAGTATAGCGTTATATCGTCAATATAGCATTATGGCATCAGTATAGTTTTATACCGTCAATATAGCATTATGCCATCAGTATTGCGTTATATCGCCAATATGACATTATACCATAAGTATAGTGTTATATCCTCAATATGAGATTATGCCTTCAGTATTGCGTTATATCTTGAATATGACATTATCCCATCAGTATAGCGTTATACCGTCAATGTAGAATTATGCCATCAGTATAGCGTTATATCTTCAATATGACATTATACCATCAGTATAGCGTTATACCGTCAATATAGCATTATGCCATCAGCATAGTGTTATACCTTCAATATAGTATTATGCCATAAGTATTGCGTTATACCTTCAATATAACTTTATCCCATCTCTATAGCATTATACCCTCAACATTGCATTATGCCATCAGTATAGTGTTATACCGTCAATTTCTAATAAATATTATTTGTAAAGTTGCAGACAGCATTTTAATATTCACAATAAATGATGAACATATCTCTAAATAACTCATAAACCATCAATGTATTCACTTATTTGTTCTCTTGCTCTCTCTCTCCCCCTCTCTCTCTCTCCCCATATCTATCTATCTATCTATCTATCTATCTATATATATATATATATATATATATTCTGGGGAAATAAATTATAGTCATGGAATCCTATTGTTGTCTCTTTTTTAATTTAATTAATATATATATATATATATATATATATATATATATATATATATATATATATATATATATATAGTATAATATAAAAGGCTATAACGCTAATTTTCCATGGTTATAATTTTTTACATTGGTATCGTAATCACGATTCAATTCATCAGACCTACAAACTAAAAAAAGAAATCGGAAAATTTTAGTGTGAGTGTATGATTGTGAGCCTCCCACACATACACACTCACTGAAATTTTGTTTTTTATACCCGGAGTTATATTTTCCGATTTCTTTTTGAATTTGTAGGTCTGATGAATTGGATCGTGATTATGATTCCAAATTAATAAATTACAACCATGGAATATTAGTGTTTGAGCCTTTTATATTATATTCTTACTCTGTCCTGGACATTGAGTTCTACCTGGATTCTATCCTCTTGAGAAATTATATATATATATATATATATATATATATATATATATATATATATATATGATATATGTGTGTGTGTGTGTGTGTGTGTTTGTTTGTGTGTGTGTGTTTGTGTGTGTGTGCATTGAGCACTAATATTGTATATATATATATATATATATATATAAGCTTATCTCCCTATACGCGTTACCGCGTATATACAGTTGCTAATATTTAGTTTTTTTGATTTACCTGCCTCTATACCTATATATATATATATACATACATATATATATATATATATATATATATATATATATTTGTGTGTATTGTCCACAAATATATATATATATATATATATATATATATATATATATATATATATATATATGTATTGATATATCAGAGCAATTTTAGCAAAATATATGGTAAAGTGCAAAGATTTTAGCGTGATGTGATTCGTCCTTTAAGTGTTCAGCGGCCTAAAATAATATTTATGTTTATATGATTTGCACATGCACATGAAATTTAAAATTTCAGAGAAATTAAAATAATTGTCAGACAATCCATTTCATAATATCTGATGTCATTTGTTTATGCTAAGAAACGCTTCGAGCAGATGTGAGCGTTGAGAGAAACATGGGAAATTTGTAGTTTAAAAACAGTAATATGACGTTGTTAACTAGACTCTGTAACTAAATAGTATAGCACATCAGGCCAAATGATGCTTCCGTTTTGGATACAGGTTCGATTCCTGTCAGAATTCACATATTTTCTATGAAATTTCTGAGGCATTCAGGCCGGTAAAAGTAGTTAATACTGTTTATTATAAACAGAGCATTTACTTAAATACTTATATCTATAAAAATAACGTATAAACAATATATATATATATATATATATATATATATATATATATATATATATATATATATATATATATATATATATTCTCACACACACACATACGCACACACATATACACATATATATATATATATATATATATATTCGTGCGAGTGGTGGTAAAACGTTCTCGAAATTCCCTAACGGTTTTAATGTTTGTAGATTTTTGAGAGATAGTTAAGATCCAGAACTTTTCAGCACCCCTTTTTATATAACCCTGCATGTATATATGTGTTATTTACTCTTTTATCTATGCCTCTATGCATGAGTGTCTGTTATTTACACTTTCTTGTATGTCAGTATGTATGCGTGTGTGTTATTTACTCTTTTATGTATGCTTGCATGTATGGGTGCATTTCATTTAAATTTGTATGTATGTGTGTATGGCATTTAGTTTTTATGTATTCCCTTATGTATGTGTGTGTTATTTACTTTTTTATGTATACCTGTATGTATGTATATCATTTACTCTTTTATGTATGCCTATATATATATGTGTTCGTCATTTAATCAGTTATGTATGCCAATATGTATGTGTGTGCGTGTGATGTACTCTTTTATGTATGACTATATTTATGTGTGTCATTTACTCTTTTACGTATGCCTGTATGTATGTGTTTGTGTCATTTACCTTTTATCTATGCATGTGTGTATGTGTGCGGGTCATTTAATTGTTTGTGTATTTCTGTATCTATTTGTGCGTCATTTACTATTTCATGTATGCCTGTATGTATGTGTGTGTGTCATTTAATATTTTATGCATGTCTGTATGTATGTGTGAATGTTATTTACTCTTTCCCATAAAAATTGATTTTACTTTATTATTCTTCCCTCTCATGTGTCATATTCCCCCACCCCCATTTTCACATTCTTATAAATTTTTGCTGAAGTCTAATTATTCTTCGTTAAATATTAATATGAAAATTATTTTATTTTTCAGATTTATCAAGCACACATTTTACTGAGTTCGACATAATTAATTTCTTGAGTATTTATCATCACTATAAACCTCTCACTGTGTATAAAATGCTTCCGTGGTATATAGTCAAGTAAATCCAGCTCCAAATCGGAGAATGGCCGAACGCGGAAAACTAACGCCTCTTGACCAGCTGCTTCGTGTAGATGAAGCTTGTCAGGCCATCTAGGGGAAGGGAAACCTTTGCTGCCTTGCGGTTATATCCAAACACAGAAAAGGCTGTGGGCGTAAATCCACACAGAAAACTCAGAATGGAGCCCTAAAAACTTTTGTCTGTTAACACTGACAACTTTCTGGCAACACCTGCAGACAAGCCGTCCTCAAATTTAATACCTTGTTTTCGTTTTGATATTGTCGGTATGAAGAGGGGGAAATTGTAGTGCACAGGCTTCTTTTCTCATTGCCTAAGCCTGCGCCCTCTAGAGGCCAGTCTAGTTTCACCACCTTGTGAGATAAACGGATATCTACTAAATTTATAAAGCAGAAGAGTTAATTTTAACAACAAAATGCAATTCTTTAACAAAAGTTTTAATTAAGAAACACATTCCCATCGAAGAAAATTTGACTATAGATTTGTCTTTTCTCCGCGCATATGAATTTTATAAATGAATACCAACCGGAATAACTTTCACGCATTTGAAACTTCTAATTAGTAAAATATAGTTTTTAAAACACTTATCTAAAAAAAAGAGATAAGTTTAATGCTTTATTGATGCATGAAAATGTAATTATAGACTTGTGTACAAGGATGCACTTGGTTCTTTAACCAGTTTACCAAAGAAAGAAATTGGCAACCTACTGCGGAAAAAATCTGCCTCGTCAGTCATATATCGAAAGATTCATTATCGCCCAAGCTTGCATCATATATGACACTTAACTGACTTGCGGATACAAGCACGTGTGCGTTTTTATTTATCTGGCCTCCCCACAAAGGTATGATATGATACAACGTATTTTAAATTCCAGATGCCTATACGCGAACACTTGAGTCAAGAACAAAAATTGCATAGTTCCTGCTGCCACTGTCACGCTAGGGCCGACGCTACTCCTTGATGCAATGAGAAAGGCGTTACTGCAAAGTAGAAATTCCAATGATTAGTACCATTTCTGCTTTGTAAAATGTGGAGAACAGATACTACACGTTGATCTCGCCATGCATTTTTCTTTTAAGCTTAATTTCGAACGTCAGTAAACAGGAAACACGATATTAAATATAAGATGTTACTTTGTAAATATTTATAAATTACGCTATTATGTCATTATGTTATTACACTGTGATTGCAATATATGTTAAATGGCTGAAGCATAAAAATGCTATTGCAAAATACTAAGATATTTGTAAATATTTTCAACTATTTTGAATAAAATTTTCCAATAATTACATGTGTTAATGAATTGTTTTATGCATGTTAATACACACACACACGCATATATATGTATATATACCCACATTAGGTCATTTTGGATTTTTTTTTTATGTATAATACATGCTCTGTTATAATAAATGCATTGAGATCTCTCTGTGGATCAGTTTTAATATCTGATATTACTAGGATCCACCTAGATTATATACCAACGGATCTATTACTTGTACTATATATATATATATATATATATATATATATATATATATATATATATATATGTGTGTGTGTGTGTGTGTGTGTGTATGTGTGTGTGTTAAGACATTTTTTATGTTTATACGTTCTTTTTATACGTACAAATATTTCAAGTAAATGCTCTGTTTATAATAATAAACAGTATTAACAACATTTACCGGCCTGAATGTCCGAGAAATTTTCATATATTTCCGACAGAAATCGAACCTGTATCCTATACGGAACCGTCATATAGCCTGACGTGCCTTAACCAACTAGGCCACAGAGGAGCGTTCGGTCAGCAAGGTCGATTTTAGTGTTTTAAACACAGTTCTTTATGATTTTCTCTCATACATTCATATCTACTCAATGCGTATCCAAATGTAAACCAATGACGTCACATATTATGAAATGGACAAAGTCCGACAATTATTTTTTAAGACATTTTTTATGTTTATACGTTCTTTTTATGGATACAAATATTTTAAGTAAATGCTCTGTTTATAATAATAAACAGTATTAACAACATTTACCGGCCTGAATGTCCAAGAAATATATACATATATATATATATATATATATATATATATATATATATATATATATATATATATATATATATATTGTTTCAACTTTATTTTTGAAGTTAATTCTCATATTTGAGCAGATGCTCTGTTTTTATTTATTTATTAAACAGTATATTTATTTGCATCTACCGGCTTGAATATTAACACCACCACTCAATGAGCGATATGGATAAACTGTCATCTAATTCATACAAAAATTGAAAATAACACTAACATATTTTAACAGACATATTTACCAAAATTAGACAAAAATATTTTGAAATACTAACGAATAAATTTATTCAATAAATTTGCCATTAGCTTCAACTGCGTCCCACACATTATAATCAAGGGGGTCGCTGTCTGGAGAGTTAGGTGGCTAAGGGGTGATGCGTTCTCAGAAATCGTCTGACAGTCATGACTGGGTTTTCCTGCTTGTGTGGCATGGTGCAGAGTCCTGTTGCCGGACATAGGGTCTTCCAGAAGCCACTCTCTTGACCTTAGGCAGCCCTACCTCCTCAAGGCACTTGATATAGGCCTCCGTGCTGAGTCTGAGGCCCCCGTCAACAAATTCGGTACTTCTTTTCTTATCAGAAAGATCAGAGTGAGTTTTCCGAGCTACCGTAACTTCGTAATCATCATTAGACTCATCGAACTCTTTCTGAATCTTCTGCACTGTCCTTAGATTGACACCCAAACATTCTGAAATGTTCGTATTGGAGCTTACGGAGACAATGCCAAACAGCGAAACAGTAAATATATATATATATATATATTCTGTTTATGCGTATATATATATATATATATATATATATATATATATATATATATATATATATATATATATATATATATACAATTTATTTAAGTAAATACTCTATTTTTTTTAAAAATTAAATAGTATTATTACTTTTACCGGACTGAATTAACATCATTTAATTAAAAGACAGACCATTTACTCAAATAAATTATATCTATAAAAATAAGGTATAAACAGAAAATATTTTAAATAATAGTTGGACTTAATCCATTTCATTTGGTTTCCGGTGTATACTCATTTCTTTCCGGGTCCCGACCAGAGACCTAAGGTCAGAAATGGCATTAGGACATTTTCCACTGAGCAGCTTTGAAAAAGAAATCTCACATATTTTACACAGATAAATCCCTTCGCAAAGTGTGGGCCGTACTTTACTACTACTACTACTACTATTATTATTATTATTATTATTATTATTATTATTATTTCCGGATTTGTTGTCTCTTACAATCCTTTACCATATCTTTTATCCAAAACCTGAAGTAAGGATAGTTTTATTTTAAGAAGTAAATGAACATTTTACATTGAGAGAGTTTTTTTGAGTATGTGAGCATTGCTCATGGACACATACTTTTGTATCTCAGATAAGGATTGCTTTTCTGGGATTTTCTTCATCTGTGTATAATATTTTATTTAATAATTTCTAGAAAAAGAATAGTGTTTAAATGTCACACTTCTGGTACTGTCCATTATAAAATCTTTCGCCTAAAACATAAGATAAATGAATCTATTCTATTTAATTATTCCTATTACGTTGAGTTTTTCTGAATGTCAGAATACATGAAAACAATCTTTTGTAACAGTTTTTTGTGTATATATATATATGTAACTAGAATATTTATTGTAGATATGTTACAATTGTGGCACATGGGCAAAGAAGGGGAGGGGCAGAGGCTGGTCTTAACTAACTATCCTATACCTAGCTAATCAGATTCACGACTCATTCATACATTACAATTTACCCATTCACCACAAGAACTAGTCCATCACCAATCAATCCTTCATGCACTATAATACCGCATTTTCACAAGTGGAACCTACAAAAACACGCCCCAATCCATAAGAATTTGATGATAATACATAAAATACATTAAATTATAATAATGATGCAATGATGGGGGAGGGGTATGAACCCAATAATCAACTAAAAATGAAACATAATTCAAACTAAGCATAACCCTCAAAATAGAGAGGCCGCTGTATTCTGCCCAGGGGACAGAATCAAGAGGCAACTCTCACTAAGGGAGTGGGAAAAGGATACAATATTATGCGGGAATGGGAAAATATGAAGCTGACCCAGTGGAGATAAAAGGAGGCCAAAACAAACTGGGGAGGTTGGGAATCTCAACTTCGACCATAACCAAAGAGTAGCCGGGATACAGGCCAGGAACAGCACTTACTCACATTAACTAGGTACACAGAAGCTTGTCTAACCTAACCAAGGGGAGGGTTCCACAGGAAGCCACCCCGATGTGCAATAGGTTGACCTAGAAGAGAAAATCAAGGCTAGCCCTGGTCACACGAACCAAGCTCGCCTCTTTTACCCAACTTTCGCTAAAGACTGTCGAATGCAACCGTTTTCTATCAGATCTAATCTTCATCTTGAGCTGATGCTCAAAGAATTGGATCAGATGCTGATGAGAAAGACGGTTGCCCCGCAAGACTTCCTCCTTTCGCGTCGTCCAAATCACCATTCGAGCCGTGGCCAGCAGCGTCAGAAACACCATTCGTTTCACCCCGGAATACGGGGGCGACACATTGTCACACGCGTATGCGCGATCAATGGACACAAGCTGTTCGGGAGCGAGACGAGCCGTCAGCTCGCCGACATGGTCCCATAAGGGGCGGACCCGGGGGCAATGGTAGAAGGCGTGCGAAGCCGTTTCTTCTAAGCCAAGACCACAACGTTCACAGTCTGTCAAATCCGCCAAACCCCATATGAAAGCCTTGTCGTTGAGAGGCAGCCGATTCCGAGTCAATCGCCAGGTAAGAGAAAACTCAGGGTTACTGAGGTAATCCGCCGCTGGCGCCCAAGACCAGTAGGTGCGATACTCCTCCTCCGACAAGCCGAGCGTATCTCGTAGGGAATCCTTCGCGGGCCCCTCCACTAAACCACGATAGAAGACCTTCCTAGGCCGTGAAAGGTCACTGGACCGGGGAATGGCCCTCAAGACGGCGCTCAACCCTCTAGATGGCGGGACTGATGGTAAGGCTAGGGAAGGCGTCCCTAACAATCCCCTTCCGTTCACCTGTACGATTGCACTGGGGGAGCGATACAGGAGGCTAATCCAGCGGCAGAAGTTGATATATATATGTAACTAGATGATTTATTATGTTTTTATACATAATTGTGGCACGTGGCCGATGAAGGGGAGGGGTAAAGGCTGGTCCAAACTAACTATCCTATACCTAGCTAATCAGATTCACGACCCATTCATACATTACAATTTACTCATTCACCACAAGAACTCGTCCGTCACCAAACAATGCTCCAACCACCATAATACCGCATCCTCTCAAGGGAAAACTAGCAAAAACGCGCCCCACACCATAAAAATTTGATGATAATACATAAAATACATAAAATTTTAATAATGATAGAATGAGAGGGGAGGGAGATGAACCCAATAATCAAATAAATATAAACACAAAATACAAACTAAACATAACAGATGTTAGTAGGGGACCGTCCAACCCTCAAAATAGAGAGGCCGCTGTATTCTGCCCAGGGGACAAAATCAAGAGGCAACTCTCGCTAAGGGATTGGGAAGAAGGCTAAAATATTATGCGGGAATGGGAAAATATAAAGCTGACCCAGTCGAGATAAAAGGGGGCCGAAACTGGGGAGGTTGGGAATCTCGACTTGGATCATAACCAAAGAGTAGCCGGGTTACAGGCCAGGAACAACACTTACTCACATTAACTAGGTACACTGAAGCTTGTCTAATCCTAACCAAGGGGCGGGTTCCACAGGAAGCCACCCTGATGTGCAATAGGTTGACCTAGAAGAGAAAATCAAGGCTAGCCCCGGTCACACGAACCAAGCTCGCCTCTTTTACCCACCTTTCGCTAAAGACTGTCGAATGCAATCGTTTTCTATCAGATCTAATCTTCATCTTGAGCTGATGCTCAAAGAATAGGATTAGATGCTGATGAGAAAGACGGTTGCCCCGCAAGACTTCCTCCTTTCGCGTCGTCCAAATCACCATTCGAGCCGTGGCCAGCAGCGTCAGAAACACCATTCGTTTCACCCCGGAATACGGGGGCGACACATTGTCACACGCGTATGCGCGATCAATGGACACAAGCTGTTCGGGAGCGAGACGAGCCGTCAGCTCGCCGACATGGTCCCATAAGGGGCGGACCCGGGGGCAATGGTAGAAGGCGTGCGGAGCCGTTTCTTCTAAGCCAAGACCACACCGTTCACAGTCTGGCAAATCCGCCAAACCCCATATGAAAGCCTTGTCATTGAGAGGCAGCCGATTCCGAGCCAATCGCCAGGTAAGAGAAAACTCAGGGTTACTGAGGTAATCCGCCGCTGGCGCCCAAGACCAGTAGGTGCGATACTCCTCCTCCGACAAGCCGAGCGTATCTCGTAGGGAATCCTTCGCGGGCCCCTCCACTAAACCACGATAGAAGACCTTCCTAGGCCGTGAAAGGTCACTGGACCGGGGAATGGCCCTCAAGACGGCGCTCAACCCTCTAGATGGCGGGACTGATGGTAAGGCTAGGGAAGGCGTCCCTAACAATCCCCTTCCGTTCACCTGTACGATTGCACTGGGGGAGCGATACAGGAGGCTAATCCAGCGGCAGAAGTTGATATATATATGTAACTAGGATATTTATTTGTAAAATTTACAAATTTTGGCACGTGGCCGATGAAGGGGAGGGGTAGAGGCTGGTCCAAACTAACTATCCTATACCTAGCTAATCAGATTCACGACCCATTCATACATTACAATTTACCCATTCACCACAAGAACTCGTCCGTCACCAAACAATCCCCCAACCACCATAATACCGCATCCTCTCAAGGGGAACCTAGCAAAAACGCGCCCCACACCATAAAAATTTGATGATAATACATAAAATACATAAAATTTTAATAATGATAGAATGAGAGGGGAGGGAGATGAACCCAATAATCAAATAAATATAAACACAAAATACAAACTAAACATAACAGATGTTAGTAGGGGACCGTCCATCCCTCAAAATAGAGAGGCCGCTGTATTCTGCCCAGGGGACAAAATCAAGAGGCAACTCTCGCTAAGGGAGTGGGAAGAAGGCTAAAATATTATGCGGGAATGGGAAAATATAAAGCTGACCCAGTCGAGATAAAAGGGGGCCGAAACAAACTGGGGAGGTTGGGAATCTCGACTTGGACCATAACCAAAGAGTAGCCGGGTTACAGGCCAGGAACAACACTTACTCACATTAACTAGGTACACTGAAGCTTGTCTAACCTAACCAAGGGGAGGGTTCCACAGGAAGCCACCCCGATGTGCAATAGGTTGACCTAGAAGAGAAAATCAAGGCTAGCCCCGGTCACACGAACCAAGCTCGCCTCTTTTACCCACCTTTCGCTAAAGACTGTCGAATGCAATCGTTTTCTATCAGATCTAATCTTCATCTTGAGCTGATGCTCAAAGAATAGGATTAGATGCTGATGAGAAAGACGGTTGCCCCGCAAGACTTCCTCCTTTCGCGTCGTCCAAATCACCATTCGAGCCGTGGCCAGCAGCGTCAGAAACACCATCCGTTTCACCCCGGAATACGGGGGCGACACATTGTCACACGCGTATGCGCGATCAATGGACACAAGCTGTTCGGGAGCGAGACGAGCCGTCAGCTCGCCGACATGGTCCCATAAGGGGCGGACCCGGGGGCAATGGTAGAAGGCGTGCGGAGCCGTTTCTTCTAAGCCAAGACCACACCGTTCACAGTCTGGCAAATCCGCCAAACCCCATATGAAAGCCTTGTCATTGAGAGGCAGCCGATTCCGAGCCAATCGCCAGGTAAGAGAAAACTCAGGGTTACTGAGGTAATCCGCCGCTGGCGCCCAAGACCAGTAGGTGCGATACTCCTCCTCCGACAAGCCGAGCGTATCTCGTAGGGAATCCTTCGCGGGCCCCTCCACTAAACCACGATAGAAGACCTTCCTAGGCCGTGAAAGGTCACTGGACCGGGGAATGGCCCTCAAGACGGCGCTCAACCCTCTAGATGGCGGGACTGATGGTAAGGCTAGGGAAGGCGTCCCTAACAATCCCCTTCCGTTCACCTGTACGATTGCACTGGGGGAGCGATACAGGAGGCTAATCCAGCGGCAGAAGTTGATATATATATGTAACTAGGATATTTATTTGTAAAATTTACAAATTTTGGCACGTGGCCGATGAAGGGGAGGGGTAGAGGCTGGTCCAAACTAACTATCCTATACCTAGCTAATCAGATTCACGACCCATTCATACATTACAATTTACCCATTCACCACAAGAACTCGTCCGTCACCAAACAATCCTCCAACCACCATAATACCACATCCTCTCAAGGGGAACCTAGCAAAAACGCGCCCCACACCATAAAAATTTGATGATAATACATAAAATACATAAAATTTTAATAATGATAGAATGAGAGGGGAGGGAGATGAACCCAATAATCAAATAAATATAAACACAAAATACAAACTAAACATAACAGATGTTAGTAGGGGACCGTCCAACCCTCAAAATAGAGAGGCCGCTGTATTCTGCCCAGGGGACAAAATCAAGAGGCAACTCTCGCTAAGGGAGTGGGAAGAAGGCTAAAATATTATGCGGGAATGGGAAAAATATAAAGCTGACCCAGTCGAGATAAAAGGGGGGGGCCGAAACAAACTGGGGAGGTTGGGAATCTCGACTTGGACCATAACCAAAGAGTAGCCGGGTTACAGGCCAGGAACAACACTTACTCACATTAACTAGGTACACTGAAGCTTGTCTAACCTAACCAAGGGGAGGGTTCCACAGGAAGCCACCCCGATGTGCAATAGGTTGACCTAGAAGAGAAAATCAAGGCTAGCCCCGGTCACACGAACCAAGCTCGCCTCTTTTACCCACCTTTCGCTAAAGACTGTCGAATGCAATCGTTTTCTATCAGATCTAATCTTCATCTTGAGCTGATGCTCAAAGAATAGGATTAGATGCTGATGAGAAAGACGGTTGCCCCGCAAGACTTCCTCCTTTCGCGTCGTCCAAATCACCATTCGAGCCGTGGCCAGCAGCGTCAGAAACACCATCCGTTTCACCCCGGAATACGGGGGCGACACATTGTCACACGCGTATGCGCGATCAATGGACACAAGCTGTTCGGGAGCGAGACGAGCCGTCAGCTCGCCGACATGGTCCCATAAGGGGCGGACCCGGGGGCAATGGTAGAAGGCGTGCGGAGCCGTTTCTTCTAAGCCAAGACCACACCGTTCACAGTCTGGCAAATCCGCCAAACCCCATATGAAAGCCTTGTCATTGAGAGGCAGCCGATTCCGAGCCAATCGCCAGGTAAGAGAAAACTCAGGGTTACTGAGGTAATCCGCCGCTGGCGCCCAAGACCAGTAGGTGCGATACTCCTCCTCCGACAAGCCGAGCGTATCTCGTAGGGAATCCTTCGCGGGCCCCTCCACTAAACCACGATAGAAGACCTTCCTAGGCCGTGAAAGGTCACTGGACCGGGGAATGGCCCTCAAGACGGCGCTCAACCCTCTAGATGGCGGGACTGATGGTAAGGCTAGGGAAGGCGTCCCTAACAATCCCCTTCCGTTCACCTGTACGATTGCACTGGGGGAGCGATACAGGAGGCTAATCCAGCGGCAGAAGTTGATATATATATGTAACTAGTGAGTTAGTGAAAATGACTTAACTCCCTTTATAGTCCACCAATAGATAGTTAACCAATCAGAAGCCGCAGAACATTGTATCCGTCGTGTATAAAGGCGACTATCTTTGTTTACGCTACGGTAGGAACAGTGCCAACTTGACAGGCGAAGATGATAGAAGGAAGAACTACGCTCTGCTACTTTGCTACGATATCCACTGCGAACCTGAACTACGCTTTCCTACTGTTTCCGAAATATTCACTGCCAACCTCTGGATTCTGTACTTGAAGCCGGCCATCATGAATTTGTAACATCTTTTGCATCTCAGACAGAGATGAATTTTTTATGAGTTTCTTAATGTCAATATCGGTATTGTTTTCAATCATTTCTAATCCTCCCATTATCGTTGGAACAGTGTCTATGTCTAAAGGCAACATTCTTGAAACTTATATTCCTAGATACTAATATTTCAAAAATATGTCAAATTCATTCTTTGAGATAGTTTTATGTTTATAAGACAACACATTTTTATTTTAGTCTTTTATTATAATAGTGTCTATTGTCTTGTATAGTGCAGTTGGTATGTATAATGAAGATAATGAAGTAACATTTTTACTATCTTTCAATGGTGATGGTTTGCATTCATACCATTTATCTACATGACGAAGGTTGTAATATTGATATATCATCTATTCCAGGTAATTCATCATCATCATTAGCATCATTATCATCATTTCATATACTAACCGATTGTCAGATATTGTGTTCAGATAAAGATGATATCTTGGCTTCTATCTACAGTTTAGAAACACAACTCTTTTACTCAGCACATGAACACTTTCAGCCTGAACATCAGCAATTATTATTATTATTATTATTATTATTATTATTATTATTATTATTATTGCATGGTATGTTTCCTCTTTTGCATCCAGTAGAGTCGGGTTCAAACTATGGTCCTTGGGTCCTATAGGAGAATTGTCTTATAATTGATAGCACTTTCCTTAGTATATGTGATGTTCCTAGTAGGGTGATCTTCTGGGCATCATTTATATAGATGTTACCTGGGACCCTGTTAGTAAAATTGTCCATTCCTTTTCTCACAAGACCCAGTGCTCCGATGACTATTGGTACAGTCTCAGTCTTCATTCTTCACATCCTGTTAATCCCGATCTCCAGGTCCTTGTATTTGGACAATTTCTCGATCATTTTTATGAAGGTGTTTCTCTCAGATGGGACTGCTATGTCAATAAGAATACACTATTACTAAAAAGAAGTATATTTTTATGATTTCCTCCCAAGCAAGGCAATAAAGCCTCTACGTCGCAAGGGGTTACTGAGTGTAGAATACCGAATAAACAAAATTATAAATCAAAATGAAAACAATAAAAGAACAGGATTTAAGAACATAGAACTCACGGTTACATCTAGCCATTTCACTCTAAAATGATATGTTCCCACGAATCTAATACTGTGCTTAAATTTATAAATTATGATTTCAGTTCAAAGGAAACTTTCATAAACCTTATTGCAAATCGTTCACAAATAATGGGCATTAAATCAAACAAATTTATTTCTTAAAATAATAACGGTAATAAATGGCGATTGTTTGGTGATATTTTCTATGGATTGTAATAAGGCTTACGGCCTTATCAAGTGGAAACACCGGTTCTCGTACAGTCACCGAAGTTCATCAGTGCTGAGTACGTTCAATAACTAGATGGATGACCGCTTCAGAATACAAGGTGCTGTAAGCTTGGATGTCTATGTAGTGTAAAGTGCTTAGGCCATATCAAATGGAAACAACGCTTATCGGACGATCATCGAATTTAAGCAATGTTGTATCTGTTCGTTATCGAAATGGACGACCACCTGTGAATACAAGGTGCTGTAAGCTTGGATGTCTATGTAGTGTAAAGTGCTTAGGCCATATCAAATGGAAACAACGCTTATCGGACGATCATCGAATTTAAGCAATGTTGTATCTGTTCGTTATCGAAATGGACGACCACCTGTGAATACAAGGTGCTGTAAGCTTGGATGTGTGTTGAGGGAGTAATGGGCTTACGTCTATATCACTTTGAAAAACCGGTTCTCGTACAATCACCGGAGTTAACTTATGAATCTGTTCGGTACTTAGATGACTGACCGCTGTAAGCCGGGATATGCGGGTGGAGTAATGGTCTGACGGCCACATAACGTTGAAACACCGGTTCTTGGACAATCATCGAAATTAATCGATGTCGAATCTGTTCGTTACCTAGATGGACGACCGCCTGGGTATACAAGGTACTGTAAGCTTGGATGTGTGCGGGGGGGGGGTAATGTGCTCACGGTCATATCACGTTGAAATACCGGTTCTCCTGCAATCACCGAAGTTAAGCAACGTCGAGTTTGCTCAATATCTAGATGGGTGACCGCATGGTAATACAAGTTGTTTTGAACTTGGATGTGCAAGTTGTGCAATAGTCTTACTGCCATATCACGTTGAAACACCGATTTTCGAACAATCAGCGAAGTTAAGCAACTTCGAATCAGTTCAGTATCTAGATGGGTGACCGCTTGGGGATAAAGTTGCTGTAAGCTTGGATGTGCGGATGGTATAATAGAATACGGTCATATCATGTTGAAACACCGGTTCTCGTACAAACATCGAAGTTAAGCAAAGTCGATTCTGTTCATTACGTAGATAGGTGACCACTTGGGAATACAAGGTGCTATAAGCTTGGATGTGCGGGTGTGTAATGGGCTCACGGCCATATCGAGTGGAAACACCGGTTCTCTTACGATCTCCAAAGTTAAGCAACATTGAATCTGTTCAGTAACTAGATCGGTCACCATTTGGTTTACAAGGTGACGTAACCCTGATGTGCGGAGTGTGCAATGGTCTTAAGGCCATATCAAATTGAAACACTGGTAATCAGAAGTTCATCGAGGTTAAGCAATATCGAATATGTTCAGTATCTACATGGGTGACCGCTTGGGAATACAAGGTGCTGTAAGCTTGGATGTGTGTGGGTGAGTGTAATGATGTTACGGCCATATGTTGTTGAAACACCGGTTCTCGTACAATCACGGTATTTAACAAATGAATCTGTTAAGTATTTAGTTGACTGACCGCTTAGGAATACAAAGCGTTGTAAACTGGAATGTGCGGTTGGTGTTACGGCCCTAGTAAGATGAAATACCGATTCTCCTGCAATCACCAAAGTTAAGCAACGTCACGTCTATTCACTACCTAGATGGGTGACCGCTTAGGAATACAAAGCGTTGTAAACTGGAATGTGCGGTTGGTGTTACGGCCCTAGTAAGATGAAATACCGATTCTCCTGCAATCACCAAAGTTAAGCAACGTCACGTCTATTCACTACCTAGATGGGTGACCGCTTGGGAATACCAGTTGCCATAAGCTTGGATGTGTGGATTGTGCAATAGGCTTAAGTCAATATCAAATTGAAACATTAGTTATCAGAAGATCATAAAAGTTAAGCAATGTCGAATCTATTCAATATCTAGATGGGAGACCGCTACTGAATACAAGATGTTCTACGCTTGGATGTGCAGGAAATGTAATGGGTTTACGGCTATATCACGTTGAAACACCGGTTTTCTTACAATCAACGAACTTAAGCAACGTTGAAACTTTTCAATATCTAGATGGGTGACCGCTTGGAAATACAAGGTGCTGTATCTTGGATGTGCGAGTAATGTAATGGGCTTACGAGCAAACCACTTTTAAACACCGGTTATCGTATGATCATTTAAGTTAAGCAATGTCGAATCTGTTCAGTACCTAGATGGGTGACCACTTGGAAATACCAGGTGCTGTAACCTTGGATGTGCGGGTGGTGCAATGGTCTTACTGCCATATCACCTTCAAACACCTCGTACAATCAACAAAGTTAAGCAACGTCGAAACTTTTCAGTATCTGGATGGGTGACCGCTTAGGAATACAAGGGGCTGTAAGCTTGGATGTGCGGGTGGTGTAATGGTCTTACACCGGTTCTCGTACAATCAACGAAGTTAAGAATCGTCAAAACTTTTCAGTATCTAGATGGGTGACTGCTTGGAAATATAAAGTGCTCTAAGCTTGGATGTGCAGATCGGGTAATGAGCTTACGGCCATATCATCGTCGAAGTTAATCGATGTCGAATCTGTTTGTTACTTAGACGACAGCCTAGGGATACAAGGTGCTTTAAGCTTGGATGTGTGTTGGGGGTGTAATGGGCTTACGGTCATATCACGTTGAAACACCGGTTCTCGTACAATCACTGGAATTAACTAATGAATGTGTTCATTCAGTACTTAGATGACTGACCGCTAATGAATACAAGGTTCTGTAAACCGGGATTGCGTGTCGTGTAATTGCCTTACGGCCATATCAGGTTGAATCACCGATTCTCGTACAATCAACGAAGTTAAGCAACGTCGAAACTTTTCAGTATCTCGATGGGTGACTGCTTGGTACTACAAGTTGCTGTAAGCATTGATTTTCGGGTGGTGTAATGGGCTTACGGCCATATCACTTTTAAACACCGGTTATTGGATGGTCATTGAAGTTAAAGAATGTCGAATCTGTTCCATACCTAGATTGGTGACCGCTTGGTAATATAAGGTGCTGTAAGCTTGGATGTGCTGGTGGTGTAATGATCTTACTGCCATCTCACGTTGAAATACCGGTTCTCGTACAATCATCGAAGTTAAGCAACGTCGAATCTTTTCAGTATCTAGATTGGTGACCGCTTGGGAATATAAGGGGCTGTAAGCTTGGATGTGCTGGTGGTGTAATGATCTTACTGCCATCTCACGTTGAAACACCGGTTCTCGTACAATCCTCGAAGTTAAGCAACGTCGAATCTTTTCAGTATCTAGATGGGTGACCGATTGTGAATACACGGTGCTATAAGTTTGGATGTGCGTGTGGTGTAATGAGCTTACGGCCATATCAAGTTGAAACACCGGTTCTCGTACGATCATCGAAGTTAAGCAACGTCGAATCTCTTCAGTACCCAGATGGGTGGCCGTTTGGGTATACAAGGTGCTGTAAGCTTGGATGTGCGGCTAATGACGTAATTGCGTTCCTCGCAAATACCACAGGGAATTACACATATGAATTTACCTCTTCTTTCACTTTCTTACAGATTAATCAGCATAAGTTGTATCGAACATATACGTACAATCTAAGAATATTTTATGGGCACGGATAACAGCCCGAAATTTGAAACAGGAGAGTCAACTTCAAATTCCAATTGTGTTTGTTATATTCACTTCTACGGAAATACACTTGTGAAAGATACGAATCCACTTTATCCGCACTTGCTATGTGTCAATTTGTAGAAATTGATTCAGTAAATCATTATCTCCCCAAAAAATCTTACAATCTAAAACATTCTGGCTGTAAATAACCTGGAAAAATTTGATAAACTGCAAAAATAAACCAAGCATTCAATATAGATTGTAATAAGAAGAAAAACAGGAAATCGATTAGAAGTTCGAACGTATACTTCCACCGGAGTTCTGAATTTTATGAAGATATTTTTAATTATTCGGAATTTAGACAAGTTTGAAAAAATACACATTTGTTAACAAATTAGTTTCTGTTCTGTTGCTTGTATACCTGCAAGGGATACTCCTGCTAAACTATGTCAACCTTACTGGAAATTATTTTAGTCGCAAAGTTTATATCAGATCGATTTTAACCTTGTAAGAGAACTTACTGTTAATTGTAAAAAATGCCTATTGACCAATTTTACATTGTTTTCGATTTATTTGACTAAAAAATATAGAACAGTAATGGAAATTTTTAGGTGAAGAATTATAATTATTTGTATATGTTTTGCTATTTGTTTCACAATGTTCATCTTCGTTGATATAATCACAAATATTTCAATCATCGTTTCCGTCTTCAGGTATATATCGTCGTACTTCATATGCTTCACATAATTTTAAAAAATACGAAAAAGGGGTAGTTAAATTATATCTGGCTCCCTGGCAGTTGTAAGTTCAATCTCTAATTCAAGTAGTGCTGAAAAGTCACATACTCTAGTTAAGGAAAAATTCAAACATTCGACATAAAGATGAATATTTGCGAGTATTAACAGATATGAAATATCCGCTAATCTTGGAGAACACAATGAGAACTACTGTCAGACTGAAGAAAAGGTTTGATTCCAAATTCCAAGAAGTTTACTATGAACGAAGGCAGACATCTGAAGAAAGTTAGATAGGGAGTACAACGTTTAAAACATTGTAAGTATAACAACCAAGATGGACATGTTGGTCTTAATAGTAATAGGGGAAACAGAACATATGTTTTTATACGAACCAATACTTACTTAGAAATTAGAACACTCTATAGGAATCATTTTTAATCGTTTAAGTGGAAAATTTATTAACAACTCGTTCCGACCAGTGCGGTCTGCACTCTTTGGCTTCCTCGGGTTAGAATGAAAGAAATACAAAACTGTGTGTGAGGAAAAATGCCTTGGGTTCTCTGATGCTCAGTAGTGACTATAATTCAAATTAAATTAGAAACCTCCTTATCACCAATGTCCAGACTCAAGAGAGTATCTGTTCATCTGTTTGTTTGTTTACTTGTTTGTTTTATCTATATCAGAGTCATTTGATGTTGTCGGATTTTAAATCAGTCCACCGAAACTAGAGACTGTTTTTTATTATACATACATATACATACATATACATACATACATACATACATACATACATACATATATATATATATATATATATATATATATATATATATATATATGTATGTATGTACGTATGTATGTATACATGTATGTATGTATGTATGTATGTATGCGTGTGTGTGTGTACATACATACATACATCACGCATATACATATAATACAAACTTTTTATAGAGCCATCGTTAATAGAATTTCCATTTTGTCTCATCATCTTCACTTTTGTTTCAGATACAATTATACATGCTACAAACACATATACTCCTATAAGTAATTGTATCATTATATTCAGATGTTTTGGGGGGTTAATATGCTTGTAGTTCTCATGGTGAAATATATTGTTTTAGTAAAAATGGACATGTATTTTCAGTATTACCTTTTAAAAAAACTAATAATCTTATGCAGGTGAAAATATGAAGTCATCCGATTCTCCAACAGAATAAGATCTAATTAAGGTAAGGCTCTTAAATCTGTAGTATAGGTATGTGTATTAAAAATACTCTTTATTTTGTGTTATTTTATTTATTTATTTACATATATATATATATATATATATATATATATATATATATATATATATACATACAGTGTAACCCGGATATAAGATACCCGGATATAAGAGGAACCCGGATATAAGAGAGATTTTCTCTGGTCCCAAATTAGAGCCATTCTTACCTAAACAAAATAGATCAAACCCTGGTATAAGAGAAACCCGGATATAAGAGACTTGTTCTCCTGTCCCGACAACTCTCTTATATCCGGGTTACACTGTATACTTAAATATCTAAGATATATATCTGTTGAGCTAAACTGTATATATCATAGCTTTATTTTAAAATTAAATATTGATTTTTTTTTTTAAACAAGAACGAGAGGATGCTTTATTTTAAAAATATTAATATTTATTACATCTTAAACTATTTCAGTCTGTATTTTGAGTAGAAGTTTTATCCATAATTATTGAAAGAAGACTTTCATCAATTTGATTCATAATAAAAATCATTAGTATTGTATTTAATCTATATTTTATCATTCATATATATATATATATATATATATATATATATATATATATATATATATATATATATATATGTGTGTCTGTGTCTGCGTGTGTGTGTGTATATATATGTATATATATATATATATATATATATATATATATATATATATATATATATGTATGTGTTTGTACATACATACACACACCACGCATATACATATAATAGAGACTTTTAATAGATTTTCCGCTTTGTCTCATCATCTTTACTTTAGTTTCACATACATTTATACATTCAACAAAT
The DNA here is from genome assembly GCA_963932145.1 of Acanthosepion lycidas. Classification (NCBI taxonomy): domain Eukaryota; kingdom Metazoa; phylum Mollusca; class Cephalopoda; order Sepiida; family Sepiidae; genus Acanthosepion; species Acanthosepion lycidas. The sequence goes on along the minus strand of OZ010616.1, from coordinate 57,655,962 downwards.
ACAGATTCCTTTATTACAGGGTTTTCACTTTCTAAAAATGACATGCAGAAACTGTTAGCCTTGATATAATGCAAATATTCAAACCAAGAAGTAGCAAAAAAATTGTTCTTTTCTTGACTATTGCCCACTCAATACAAGGACCAAAAGTCACTCAGATGGTTACTTTATGGACTTATATTAGTGAAAGAATGAACGTTATGAGTATAGAGCTTAAGCAGACTTTAGAAGAAAACTCAATCCTCAATAGGGAACAAGGGATAAAAATCTACGCCTGTTCAAAATACTGGGAAGGAGGGTGAACCAGATCCTATTGAAGAAAAATAAATAAAATTTCAAGATTTTAGCGTTAGTTAGTTGATTTTGTTTTGCAGCATGTCAACACCTCTATGGGTTAATTAATGCCGAAGTCTTAATATTTGGACATATTTTTATGGATTCAACTAAATATATTTTGAACGCAATTGTGTGCCTTCAACTATAGATAAAATATATTGTTGGTTATTTGCTAAAAACGTATTGTTGGTAATTCTATTATGAAATGTATTGGAGAACATTTTGCTGGACATTTTTGTTGGTAATTTTGGTAGTTTTACTATAAATATCTGTTGTCGGTATTTTTTTTTATATAAAATGTATTTCTGGTATTTTTACTATAAAATGTATTTTTATACTTTCATAGTATTTTTTCTTTGGAGTTCACTATTTGCGTATATTTATAACCTTATCAGATTCTATCAATGGGAATAATTTCCAATAATTTGCAACACTCAAAGAAGAGACATAAAAGGAAAACGTCTCAAACACAACAATGTTTTAAACATTATAAGAATTTAATTTCGACGAATATCTTAAGGTACACATTCTGAAAAATATACAGAATCCACAGACATTGTGATCCTTAAAACGCATGGACATAGTTACGTATGGCATTTAGGATCGTTGTACACCAGAAAACAATCACAGACGAAGAAAATCCAATCCTTAGGCAACAAAATGAGTCAAAGCAATTCTATCACAGATTCAAAGAGAAACATCATGATTTCTTCAGACGCTGGCATTTCTACGGATTCCCATCTGATATACGCCACCTAGCGTAACAAACATGACTTAATCCGTGTGAGTTTCTCAACAGACAAAGTTAACTTAAAGAATATAACGATCACTGTTATGATGTCAAACACAACAATGTAACGACAACATAAATTGCGGAACATTTTATTACAAACAATTGTAATTTCGACAAATATCTTTAGATAGACATTCTGTAAAAATATACAGAATCCACATACCTTTTGACCCTTAAAACTTATGCATATCGTTACGTATGGCATAAAAACAACTGTCATTTCGATGAACATCATTTTCAAAAGCATGTCCAGAATCCACTGACCTTTCAACCCGTAAAACCCATGAAGATATTTACATATGCATGCTACTAACGTCAAACTCGGGCGAAGAAAAAAAAGAAGAGAACTTCATAATATTTTTACTAAATTATTCCTCTTATTAACTAGTCAACTAAAGGGAAATTTCAAAATAAGTACGACCCTCATCATGTTATTCGCGTTCAGTTGCATTTCATTCACTCTGACCACGTTTCATTCGTTTGTCGGGTTGATTACTAATACAAACGTTGTTCTCTTTTTACAAAGAATTGTATTATTTAAGTTTTTGTACCTGTAAGCAATATTATAACATAACTTGAAGAAGGCAGCTATTCTGCCAAAATGTTAAATATTTTCTCATTGTTTTTATTAGCATTAATATTATTATTGTCATTAATAGTATTAGTATATGCTCAGTCATTCAGTTATGTGCTATTTGTGATACACGCTTAGGCGATCATACATGACTGACGAGGCAGATTTTTTTCCGCAGTAGGTTTCCCATCCAAGGCTATAGAACCCAGTCTGTCCTGCTATTTACCCATAGCTGGGGTGGAATTCATTCCTTCTCCAAGGTATTAACACGTAAGTGAATATATAACTGATTCGTCTGGAATTCGACCTCGGCTATCCGATTCCTCAATCGGAGCCGCTATCCATTACGCCACCGTGCCGCCCTGAAATTACAATAAAAAGACATTAAATGTTCTTGTTACAAATGGTAAATAGCTTCCTATCTTTCCTGGAATATTCATACATCAGTGCTCGAATGGTATTATAACCTTTACAAGTGCATAAAACAGATAAAGCAGACACTTTCTATAATGCAGAGATAAATAAACTGGCTAAAAATTCAAAACTTCAGTTATGTTAGCATTCTAACATTCATCATTGTTTCAAAACGAGCTTCACTAAGCCCGTTTACATAAATGCACTCACGTACATGTACATATTCACATGCCGTATCTGATAGCATATAAAATCTCTGAAGTCTTTTCTATCAAAAGTTAATGTTCATTATTTTATGGTATGGAAGAATGCTGCAAAAATCCATCATTTGGGATCTTTTTCGCCAAGGATAAATTTGTTATTTTGCATTTTCTTCTGGTGAGAGACTAACAGTAATCTCCTACATACTATGTGTACTATATCTTTAAAATTTCTTTTTTCAAGCTTTTAAAATCATTAGCTTCTTCTTCGGTCAAGGCTATAAAAAGCTTTCAGTTTGTTATGTCACACAACTAAAATGATATACAAGACTCGAAATGAAGAACAAAAAGTTTGATTATACAAGATAATTGCTATTAAATTTTTTACTTTAACAACGTGAATTTAGTTTTAAAAACATATTTTCAATATTTCCAGACTTGAAAACAATGAACGTTTGTATATTTTATATGCTACAACATAAAGTAATTGGGAAGCTTAAGATGGTTATTCTGTTTTTCTTTCTTTTTTCTTTTTTTTTTTTTTGTTGGGGCTGGGAGGGTTTTGTTAAATGTCATTGTAAATATTTAGTTTTAATATACTCTCCGTACTTTAAAACAATGAACAATTCTAAAATATACGGCATTGAAAAATTTAAAATTTTTATTGTTTTTTTTTTTTGTTAAATGTCATTGGTAGTATTTAGTTTTAATATACTTTGCATACTTCCATAATTAAAAACAATGAAGGTCAACACATTTTATATTCTACAATATGCGGCATTAAAAAGAAAAAAAATTTTTATTCGGGGCTTTTTTGACAAATGTCATTGGAAGTATCTAGTTTTAATATACTTTGCATACTTCCATAATTAAAAAAAATGAACGTCAACGCATTTTATATTCTACAATATGCCGCATTAGAAAGAAAAAAATTTTTATTCTAGGCTTTTTTGACAAATGTCATTGGAAGTATCTAGTTTTAATATACTTTGCATACTTCCATAATTAAAAACAATGAACGTCAACACATTTTATATTCTACTATATGCGGCATTAGAAAGAAAAAAATTTTTATTCTGGGCTTTTTTGACAAATGTCATTGGAAGTATCTAGTTTTAATATATTTTACATACTTTAAAACAATGAACGTCAACATATATTCTACAATATATGGCATTGGAAAGACTAAAATGTTTATTTGTGATTTTTGTTAAAAAAAATTCAAAAATAAACATTGTAGTATTTAATTTTAATTAATCTTATTCAAAAAGATTTTTCAGATGTATTGTAATTGGTGTATTTTTGTTTGCTTATATTTAAGATGGAAACAGTATTAGCAAATATAATCCATTTTGTTGTTGCTGTTATTGTTGTTATAAAAAAGGTAAAAACTAATATAGACTCAAAATAAGTATAATCAAAAGTAAATCAATAATTCATTTTTAATAATTAAATCAAAAATCAAAAGAAAATTAATAATTTTGTTATTTTCACTTGTCATGTCTTTGAGAGAGTAATTGCAAAACTCAGAGGCGACGTTGGTAAGCATTGGACTTTATTCATTCTGATTCAGTTACTATTGCTCTAGTCGATTTTGATCACTTTGAATACTATAAATTTACGTATACAACGAGCATTATTATTCTATTACAATACATATATATATATATATATATATATATATATATATATATATATATGGTATAAAACGACAATTGGAAAAAAGATCTTAGATTTTGGTGACGCATTTCGTCTTCCGACTTTTTCAAGGCAAATTGTAATCGAAAAAATTGAAAAAGTCGGAAGACGAAACGCGTCGGCAAAATCTAAGATCTTTTTTCCAATTGCCGTTTTATACCAATCTGTCTTGTCCACAGAATTGATCTGGGAATTTAACTATATATATATATATATATATATATATATATATATATATATATATATATATTAAGGCATTTTTATACATTTTTTTTATAGATACAAATATTTAAGCAAGCTCTGTTTATAATAATATTTGTATCTATAAAAAGATTGTATAAACATAAAGATGTGTTAAAATAATTGTCGGACTTAGTCCATTTCATAATATATACATATATATATATATTCTTAATTCTTGCCAACACGTTTCGTCTTCCAACTTTATCAAGACAAGCAATGTAAACGAAATGTTTTGTAGCCATAGTTACATCAAATCCAAAATTTAAAAAAGAGACGCTCCTGCGTAAGCCGCTTTCTGGATATTGGTAACTTCCTTTTTTACTAATAATTTTTCTTTCTTTTTTTTTTTTTTTTTTTTTTTTTTGTTTTAAATGTCGACAATATAGTTAAATTTCCCAGGACTAAGAATTTTTTACAATTGTCATTTTTAAACTAATTTGTCTTATCTTCAGAAATTATTTCTGTGAAATTTAACTATATTGTCGACAGGGAAAACAAAAAAAAAACAAGTTCTGTGCAGAAAAAAATTTATCAATAGTCAGAAAGAGGCTTACACAGGAACCTCTCTTTTTAAATTTTGGATTTGATTTAAGTTTTTTATTTATTTTCATATTTTACTTTCATTGCTTGGTAAAGTCGAAAGACGAAACTAAGAATGTTTTTCCAATTGTCATTTTTAAACCAATTTGTCTTATCTTCAGAATTATTTCTATGAAATTTAACTACACACACACATACACACACACACATATATATATATATATATACTAAGAAAATTGTACATAATACTGCTTCTACTGATATCAAACATATTAATCTCCGATATCGTAATCAAATGCATACTAATTATAAACAAGATGAAAATATACTAAAAAATTTAGTAAATTCTAATATATCAACAACAGATCCTAGCAAAAAAATTAAATTAATCATATACTACACTAAATCTAGTATATCATCTAACAAAACACATTAACCAACTTATTAAGCATTATACATCAAACAGTTGAAACCCAACCTAAACCCAATCTAAACAAAATCAATTATGGCATCTCTACAAATATTCTTAAATGTCTATAATTGTTAACAGAAGCCATTGGTTTATACCAACGGCTTTCGATTCATACTTCTACAATTCACTTTCGTGTGGTCATGTGTGACGCCATGAGATGCGGTCCGATTTTCGCTTCTAGCGTCTTATATGCGCGTGTTTATCGTTGCTAGGAAATCTTCTATGTAAACATTGACAGACTATCATCACTGTCGTGTCCGTATATTGTTTAATATGTTGTAATTGACATCTTTGATAATGGCTTATGTAAGCCGAAAGCTTAGATTGTATTAAAAAAATATGGATCACTATCGTGAATTTCTTTCTTCTTTCAACGATAATGTTATTAAACTTATCAGAAGTTACGAAAAAATTTACATAAAATAAATAGACAACACTTGTCTATATTATTTAATGAAACGTGTATGAATGAAAAAATGCTGCCTAAATACACACAATATATATATATATATATACAGTGTAACCCGGATATAAGAGAGTTGAACGGATACATCTCTTATATCCGGGTTTCTCTTATAACCGGGTTTGCTCTATATTGTATAGGTAAGAATGGCTCTAGTTTGGGACCAGAGACAATCTCTCATATCCGGGTTTCTCTTATATCCGGGTCTCTTATATCCGGGTTACACTGTATATATATATATATATATATATATATATATATATATATATATATATATAGGAAGGGATGGAAAGAAAGAGGATGGGAAATCCAGACATTCTGAGAATTTTTATGTTGGCCAGTTCTATAAGAGTAATAATAAATTTAGGTATCTGACCATACCAGGCAACAGGCAACAGGCACCAGTAATACTAGCTTCCATAAAGTGAGAGCTTTGACTTTGCTTTACTTAACTCCACAAATTACCTCCATACGCCCTATCTCCCATATGGCATCTGGTTCCGTAGGGGTTTATTTAGGAAGCAATTTCAAATTACTACTGATTACTTATTTTGTAAGACGAGGCAAGTATGTATCTGTATCATTGGTCCCTTTGCCCAACTAAGATAACATTCATATTAACTCCTTGACACTCTGTACCGGAAACCCAAACAAACCTACATAGTCTGCAAATTGGACTCATACTGATCGGGCAGTATGCATTTTGCTAACAAAGTGTGAGGTCAAACATCTACCTTACTCGTACACCGACCTAACTATGATACTAAGATGTAAACTGGGGTCGATTTGTCTAAACAGAGATTTTAAATATTTTCATATTTATGTTTCTGTCTGCACCCTGTCTAACCGATTGATGACATTAATTTTTCTTGTTTTAATTGTTGTTTTAATTGTGGTATTTTTTTTCCTTTTTATTTTATGGTTTTCCATATAGATTTTTATAACATTTAAGTAGGACATCTCTGGACCAGTTTTTCTTAGGCTGAAGTAATTCAACTGGAGTTATACTTTAAAGTAGCTCAATTTTTGCCATTTTCACTCACGTAATAATAAATTATGTATAATGAAAATGATAGATTATATACAGAAGTTTTTAAAAGAATCAAATCTTTTTCATGCTAATCTGTTATATCAAGAGATAGGATTATGTCAATTTAATGAATAGCAACAGAAAAATAACAGTTGTGTATATCTAATGGTAATTCCAACAACATCTCTTCATACGAACCAAACGTATAGGGTAATTAAGAACAACTTTGACAGGTATCTTGCTCAGGTGCCATTTTACAAGAAATTCTGTATTTTTCTTTTAAACTTTATTTTGAAAAAAAAATAGTTTGGAAGTCAAATCAATTTACAGTTGAATAGGCTAGATGCAACCGTAACTTCTATGCTAACAGTTTCTTCTCTCACACTTCTTGCTTGTGGAACCCTCTTCCGGTTTTTTCTTTTCTAGTCAACTTTGATCTTCAGAAAGTTAAATTCAATATCAATCGTTATCTTGCCATTACTCCTCTTTATTGTTTTCATACCGTAATAATGTTTCTCTTTTTCTTATTCTTTCACTCTCAGTAACCCCTTGTGTCTTAGTGGCCTTATCCCCTTATTTAAGATCGAATGATTTAAAAAAAAAACATCTTTTTTGCTACAATTTTTATTGGAAATAATGAACACATCTGTGTTTCAGTACTAAGTTCCATATGATTAAAAACTTAAACCATCACTTATTCAATATATATTTGGATTATTTTCGCTGTTGCTTGTAACATTTTGTCTTTTGTCCTCTTGAATATTTATTTTCAGCGTATGTTACATTCATACCTAATGACTACAGCATACACTGGAAACATTTAATACATTGTTTTTAACTCCTTGCACGACGAAGACGTGTATATACTTTTTTTTTTACCGAAAGTGTCTTTTTCAGCCATGGATGAGCTTAAAAACCAGCTACAGGGATGTTTATACGTCGATCTTGATTCTTTTTATGCTCTTCTGCGATTGAGACGAGTCCAGTTGTCATGCTTTTGGAAGCGGTGTTAGCCACTAACCCGGATTCCTCTTTTTCTTAGTTACTATATTAAAAACAAATATTAAAGATTTGTCTGAAAATGAAACGGTTTTTCCCAAAATAATTAGCGGGAAAGGGGTTTTAAATATTTCGGCCGCTCTACTTTTTTATCACTTCTACTAGAATACTAAAAAAAAAAATTCACAAGATTGATTACGACGGTCTAATGTTACTAACGGAGTATAAGTATGTGTGTAATGGATGTCAGCTTGGAATAAGAAATCGGAGAGGCAAGTTCGAATACCAATCGGGGCCGTTAGATTCACTTACGTACAAATACCCTTGGGAAATGTAATAATCCATCTCTTCTCTCTCCACTTCAGATATGGGATGAACAGCAGGATAGACTGGGTTCTCTATTTACATTACACAAGGACACATGGCACAGTGGATAAAGGCGTTAGTTAGATCCAATGACAGGACCCAAAGAGTGTGAGTTCAATACCTGGTTAAGGCAGTGGGGAACTTTCAGAGGGAAATTAACAGGCGATAACTGATATCCATTAGACATGGCATGTGGAACTAGAACACTCTACCCCAGTGAGCGAAATAAAGTGTTCAGTTCGACGTTCCAACCAACTGAAGAAGGCCGGACCGTACAACGGCCGAAACTTTGTGATAAACATGGATGAAGATGAAGACAATAGTCCGAATGATGCAAATAGTGTACATAATCATCTCAGAAATATAGACAGATACTGAAGGGCCGAAACGTTGTAATAAATATGGTGACAAAGATGAGGACAATAGTCCGAATAATGTAAATAGTGTATATAATACCTCATCTCAGAAATATAGACAAATACTGAAAGGCCGAAACGTTGTAATAAATATGGCGACAAAGATTAGGACAATAGTCCGAATAATGTAAATAATGTACATAATACCTCATCTCAGAAATATAGACAGATACTGGGTTCTGTAACTTTGGTTGGCAACCAGTCTACCGCAGAAAGAAATGGCAACCTACTGCAGAAAAATCTTCTGTCTAGTCAGTCATGGACCAAAGGGACATAATCACCCAAGCGTGTATCATGTATAACCATTAACTGACTGATAACAGGCAACATCAGATTTTGTTTGGCCTTCTGTCCGAAGAGTGTTGTAATTGGAATTCTTCAAATGATCAGATATTGAACTTATTTACATATGCAACTACTTTCCCCTTACAAGCCTTCTATGTTGTACGTCCTGTTATTTTAACTTAATTTCAAAGAAAACGGAGTAATTATCTCCTCTCACATACGCTTTGCTAATTGTTTAATCTTGCTTGATGATTTTCGGATGTTTCTCAAATCTAATTTTTAAAACACAGCCGGTTTCTAGCTTTCCATGGGAAAATTAAAACAACAATTAGGAAGATAGAAATGCAAAAAATCTGAAAATAAAAAGGTCCCAGAATTTCATAAAAGCATTTTTTAAATTCTAGCATACATTGTAAGCTTAAATCTTCCAATAAATAAAGAATAAATTATCTCACAAATTGGAAATTAAGTTTTCTTTGAACTCAATACGAAATCAAATTTTCCAACTGCTAATTGAGTGTATATATGATGATTAATTGGCTATTGACTTACGTTAAGATTATAAATCTTGCTAAAAAAATAGGTGACTAATAAATAGCATTACAGTTAATTGATTTTAGTTTCGCCATTATACTGATTAGCGTAAATTAATGGAAATTATTAGCTTTCGCTATAAATACTTGGCCAGATAACAACAGAATTATTTTCCAGACGAGTAGAAATTTCAAGTAGTATTTGTTCGTAGTTTGGTAATATTGTTCCTCGCTAATTATTCAAGGCAAACAGCCGCTATTTGTAAAATATTACTAAACATGCGCAAATGAACTGGCATATGAAATACTGAGGCAGACAAATGTATTCACAAACGTGTACACATAAAACTATCTGCATACATACATATACATTCGCAGATATTTTACTACTCCAAACGTTATTTGACGAGAATGCCCTGTTTTTTTCTGTTTATTTCGTCTACCGGCTTGTGCATTCGAGAGTCTCATTTTCAACTTAGAAGTGTGAAGATATATAAAATAAGAACTTAAAATTTAGACAATTAAAAAAAGAAAAGGAAAAAAGAAAAGGAAAAAGGAAAAAAGAAAGAAAGAAAGATGAAAATAAAGGAAGGAGGCAACCGATGAAAATATAGACATTTAATTAACCCAACACCCAGTATCATCGGAGGAGGAAGCCGAAAAGTCTAGCATAAAAAGAGTCGGTTAATATAACCTTGACCTATATTTTAAAATTTTAACATCCAAAGTCAAGTTGAAAATGAATCTCAAAATTAAAGTCACCAAGTTTAAACAATTTGAAAAATTAAAATAAAAAATATTAAATATTAGTTATAAACGAAAGAACAAAAAATATATTTTTCCTTTTTTTAAAAAAAACTATCAAATCTATGCTAGCAAAATTAATAGCCAAAATGAGATAGTTTATATAAAGGAAAAATAACTTTAAAATATTTAAAATTAAGAAGATTTTTTTAAATATTAAGAATATGTATGTAAAATGATAAAATCTAAAATTTAAAACAAAAAATAAAAATCTGTCTCTCGCCAAAAAAAGTTTTTGATTTTGGTCAAAGATTACGATGAAAAGCTCATTTCTATCTTAATCCCTTTGAAACACCCAATAGCAAACATGAAATTTACAATCTTAGAACTCCAAAAACTCTACCGTCCTGCAAACTCTTGTAACGTTTTGAAAAGGTTTTTATTTAGCAGTAAGTCAAATCGCTTTCATGAGAAATTAAACAAGGACATTCATATGATTAAGACTCAATAAATCTAAGAACATTTATAAATGTAACCCCCTCCCAATACCACAAAATCCTCTATACATTGAGCTCGTTTTGTGGATCATTTTTAATATTTTATATTGTTAGGACTCACTTGGATCATATACCAATGGATTATATATATATATATATATATATATATATATATACGCGGTATTTAGTGGAAAGTGATCAATATCCGTGATAGAGCTAACATATGCGGTAGCATGGATAGTAGTTTGCAACCCCGGGTTTCACGCTTTCATGATCTTCAGAAAAACTGGTTTATTTACAAACTGGTTTATTTATAAATGAGTTTGTCTGAAGATCGTGGATGCGTGAATCCCGGAGTTATAAACTATTATACACGCAATTGTACCGTGTATATATATATATATATATATATATATATATATATATATATATATATATATATATATATATCAGTGGCGACTCAGGTGATCGGGCTTGTCGGGCTCGGCCCGAGGAGTGAGTCAGCATTCAAGTATATTTATATCAAAGCAGCAAAATATTTCGTAGTATGTTGTTTTTTTATCTTGAATTCAACTGCATCCAAATTCAATTGTTTTAACTCCTTGCCTCAAAATATTGAGCGAAATATATTTCGTTGATATTGTTCATAATAAAGAAGAAAGAAACAAAAAAAAAAATGAAAAATGACAAAGAAAGTAAATGAAAAGGAATTAAGTAAAATTAATATACCTAGTCGGGCTTCGTAGATGTGAGTCCCATCGAAGATGGAGACATAGGCAATGTATTTTTTGCTTTCATTTTCTAAATAATCTTTTAAAAATATCTAATGACTTGTATGTCCTGTTGTTCAAAGTACATAATTTTCATTTCAACTTATTTATTACAAATATCTATTTTAAATAATTTATTCCTTATAGTATAAGTTTTTTAGAGGAATGTATCTTTTGAGAAAGAGCAAATTAAATTTAGCCCGAATTAAATTCGGCAAAAATCAAAGAAAGTGACAGCCTTAACTCGTCGCCTGGATGGTTGGGGTGAAGAACGTGACTTGGGTAGTGTTGAGGAAATATGAATACAATCAGCAGCACTGATCATAAACGTATAATAAATTAAGCTAAAAATTTGCAGACAGAGGTATACATAAACATTAACGCATAGACATATATACAAACACACACACTACCATCCGTGACTTGATAATCAGGCTATAAAAAATAAAAAAGGGAAAGGAGTCAATAAATGTTTATTTTTATAGAATTAATATTAAAATGTTTATTTTTATTAGAATTAATATTAAAATACCAAAATGTGTTTATTTTTAATATCATGCACAGAGAATTAAAAAAAAAATACATATATATTTTAGTCAGAATAAAGGAATCATTTTAGCATCTACCTTATTAGTATATTTTGTTAGAGATTGTAATGAGCTCGGTAAATACTGATGACCTAGAGTCGCCACTGATATATATATATATATATATATATATATATATATATATATATATATATATATATATATATATAAATGAGGTTTTAATGTATACATGCGTGTGTGTGTGTGTGTGTGTATGTATGCACAGTTATACATGAGTGGACATGTATATATATGCATGTGTAGAAGTATACATAAAAAACTTCTAATAAAAGCATATATTGAGATGGATGTGTATGTATGTACATAAAACACTTTCTAATTTCGGTGGCTGATTTAAAATCCAACAGACACCAAGCGGCTTTAATATGAATAAACACACGTACACGCACATACACACAAAATACATACATATAGAGAGAGGTGTGCTCTATTTATGGGATAAAGTGCTCAATATCAGAGATAGAGCGTATGGATATATATATATATATATATATATATATATATATATATATATATATATATATATATATATATATATATATATTGTGTGGTGTGGTGAATTGTCCTGTTGGCAGACATAGGCTCTTCCAGAAGTCACCCTCTTGACCCAGGGCAGCCCTACCTCCTCAAGGCACTTGATGTATGCCTCAGTGTTGAGTCTGAGGCTATTACCAACAAATTCGGAAGTTCTTTTCTTATCAGAACGATTGAAATGAGTTTTCCGCGCTTCTCTACTTTCGTAATAGAAATATCCAACTCCTTCCAAATGCTTTGCACTGTCATCAGACTGACACCCCAACACTGAGATGTTCGTATTGGAGCTTCTGGAATGAATGCCAAACAGTACAGCATGGCATTTCCAAATTTCTGGTAGAATGAATTGCGTCATGGTGCTCTTTTTCACATCGACGGAGTCCAGATGACCCTACTATACTGTGACGGAGTCCAGCTGACCCTACTATACTGTGCAGTCGGCAAAACCAAAAACAATCAACGCGCATGCCCGAAATTAAAAATATAACATGGCGAAGATTTATCCTTATATATATATACATTAAGAAACGGACAAAGTCCGACAATTTATTTATTAAAGACATTTTTATGTTTAACGTTCTTTTTATAGATGCAAGTATTTAAGTAAATGCTCTGTTTATAATAAACAGTATTAAATAACATTTACCGGGCTGAATGTCCGAGAAATTTTCATAGAAAATATTCGTTCTTTGACAGGAATCGAACCTGCATCCTATACGGAACCGCCATTTACGCTGACGTGCCTTACCGTTAGGCTACAAAGAAGCGTTCGGTAGACAATGTCAAAGAACGAATATTTTCTATGAAAATTTCTCGGACATTCAGGCCGGTAAATGTTATTTAATACTGTTTATTATAAACAGAGCATTTACTTAAATACTTGTATCTATAAAAAGAACGTTAAACATAAAAAATGTCTTTAATAAATAAATTGTCGGACTTTGTCCATTTCTTAATGTATGACGTCATTTGTTTACATTTGATACGCCATGAGCAGTTATGAATGTACAAGATTCATGGAAGATTGAAGTTTATAAGCAGTAAATTCGACCTTGCCTACCGAACGCTCCTTTGTGGCCGAGTCGGTTAAGGCACGTCAGCGTAAATGACGGTCCCGTATAGGATGCAGGTTCGAATCTGTCTATACCATGTCTATATTTCTCAGATGAGGCATTGTAACTATTTACACTCTTCATCGTTCGGACTGTTGTCATAATCTTTATTGCAATATTCACGACCTTCCGGCCATTGTACTCCCTGGCACTCTTCTGGAGCTGTCTATATTTCTCAAATGAGGTATTGTAATTATTTACATTTTTCAGACTGTTGTCCTCAACTTCATTGCCATATTTACAACATATCAGCCATTGTACAATATTTCTGATATTAATCACACTCTTCCCTCTTCTATGCTATGTCTCTTTTTCTCTGCTTACATTATGACAGGATACAGGGATGATATTAAGGACACTCTTCCTTCTTCTATGCTGTGTCACTTCTTCTCAGCTTAATTATGACAGGATACAGGGATGATAATATGCACACTTCCGTCTTCTATGCTATGTCTCTTTTTCTCTGCTTACATCATGAGAGGATACAGGGATGACATTAAGCACACTCTTCTATGCTATGTCTCTTTTTCTCTGCTTACATTATGACAGGATAAAGTGATTATATTAAGCACACTCTTCCCTCTTCTATACTATGTGTTATGATGTTGATTTGAGGTTAGTATAGACAAACGCCAAATAACACGTAACAATATAAAGGGTTTTAATAGGTTGGTAAAAAGGTACAGAAATCGCCTGACTAGTCAATAACTAGCTCAGCTAAGAACTTTGTCTTTGTCTCTCTCATGTCAACTGACATGCCACTATCTAAAGTCTGTTTACAGACGCAGATAAGTTCATCTTCAAGACGGGTGGTAGGTTTCTGACACAACACCTCCCCCTTGAGATTAATTCCGGAGGAATTAATATCTTTTTCTTTTGGGATCTGGACTTAACCGTTCCACCCTAGTTCTTTTTCTTTTGCTTGTCCTTCTTTGGACAACTCTTTCAGGCAATGGTGGTGTTGGTATATCGAACAAATCATATAATACCTCCATTGGTTCTTCATTTTCTTTACTTATTTCTTCAATGATTCTTTTCCTTAATTGGTTCAAATGCCTTTTGTGTGTCCATTTTTTACTTCTTATCATGTATAACATCTTACCAATTCTTTGAGTTACCACTCCATCTTGCCAAAATTCCTTCCCATTTTTGTAATTTAAAAAAAAAACTATCTCCCGGCCTGAGATATTTCATATTTTCCTGATGCGTTTTGTTCTAATAACTTTTTTCTTTCCGGCAGCAGCCTATTGAATACAGATCTAATTTTTCTAGCAAACATCAGTTCATCTGGAGACATCCCTGATATTGCGTTTGGATTTGGTGTTATTCTGTATATACTTAAAAACTGCTGTATATTACCATCATCTTTATTAGTACCATTTGCTTTTTTAAGGGCTGTCTTGAACGTATCAACAAACCGTTCAGCCTGTCCATTTGACCTAGGATGGCACGGTGAAATCGTGATGTGGTCAATTCCCAGAGTCTTACAAAACGTCTTAAATTCACTTTCTGTGAATTGAGTTCCATTGTCGGTGACAATTTTTTCTGGTACTCCAAAACGTGCAAACAGTTCTGTAAGAAAATCTTTTGTTACAGAAACAGTTGGTCTTTTGCACTTAAAATTTTCAGGCCACTTGGAATAGCTATCCACAACTATCAAGTAGAAATTACCATTCATGGTTCCAGCATAATCTATGTGGAGTCTGGTCCATGGAACATCTGTTTT
Organism: Acanthosepion lycidas; assembly: GCA_963932145.1. Lineage (NCBI taxonomy): Eukaryota > Metazoa > Mollusca > Cephalopoda > Sepiida > Sepiidae > Acanthosepion > Acanthosepion lycidas. The sequence continues at coordinate 57,640,612 of OZ010616.1, read as the reverse complement.
TGGCCATGGTGTGTATTTTACTGGCGGTGCTTTCGCTGCCATTTGACACCCTCTACAAGTTTTAACTACCTGTTCAATGTCTTTGTCCATATTTGGCCAATAAACGTAACTCCTCATCAGGGCTTTCATACGTCCAATACCAGGATGCCCCTGATGAAATTCCTTCAAAATCCGCTTTTGTAGTACAACCGGTATCACGACTCTTCCAGCATATAACAGCACTTTATCACATATTGAATATGCTGGTGAAGAAGTTTTATACTTTTCTGAAGTTACAACTTCTTTCATTTTTCTAATAAAAATGTCGTTTTCTACTTTTAATTTTATTTCATCTAATGTCACCGGTAATTCTTTTACTGCGTTATACATTACTTCAACCAATTCATTTTCTGCTTGTAACGACGCTATCACCGTATCTTCTAGCGGTTCCGAAGACGTTGGTATCAGTCTAGATAAACCATCAGCATGGCTTAATTTTTTAGATGATAAAAATTCCATTTTGAAATTGTAATTCAACAAAATGGTTCCCCATCATTGCAAACGGTTTGCCGTATGAGTAGGTATACCCTTCTTCGATTGAAAGCAGCGGGCGATGATCGGTCTGCAATATAAACCTTCTTCCATGTATGTACTTATGGATTTTTTTTTTTTTAATACAAGCATAGATGATAGCTAAGCTTTCTTTCTCAATTTGAGAGTACTTCTTTTCTGCGGGTAATAATGTCCTTGATGCATGTGCCACTGGCTTCGTATTGGCGTCTCTGAATTTATGCAGAATTACCGCACCTATTCCGTACTCGCTTGCGTCCAATGCCACTATAATTTCCTGTTTTGGGTCATAATGTGTTAGTGATAATTCCGACGTCAAAATATTCTTTATTTTGTCAAACGCCTTCTGACACACTTCTGACCATTCCCACTTTGCTCCCTTTTTAAGCAATTTATTTATTGGAGCCGTAAGGCTGCACATATTAGGAATATATATCCCGTAATATTTAGCAAGTCCTAAAAACGCTTGTAGCGTTACTACATTTTTGGGAGTTGGCATGCTTTTGATCGCTTCTGCCCTAGCCGGATCTGGTCTTCTTCCATCAGAGTCTATTATCTGCCCCAAAAACTTAATTTCACTCATAAAAAATTCACATTTTTCAGCTCCAAGTTTGAATCCATATTCTTCAATTTTTTCAAAAACCTGATTAATATGTTCCAAATGTTCATTTCGATCTTTACTTTTTATCAAAATATCATCAAGATATGCAATGGCGAAGTCCAACCCTGCCAGCATAGTGTCCATAATTTGCTGAAAAATACTAGGGGATACTTTTAAACCAAAAGGCAGGCGGTTTAATTTATATAAACCCTTGTATTGATAGTCAACACTTTAGAACATTCTTCGTCCACTTTCACTTGGAGATAGGCATCCGATAAATCCAATTTAGAGAATATTTTTCCTCCATTTAAACTTTCAAAAATGTCTTCTGGTGAAGGCAAAGGATATGTGTGGTCTTTTAAGCAATCATTTAGACCCGTAGAGAAATCGGCACACATCCGAATTTTATTATTCTTTTTAACATATACAACAGGGCAGGCCCACTCTGAAAATTCAATGCTTGAAATAACTCCTAAATTTTCAAGCCGTTCGAATTCTTTGTTAATCTGTTCCAAAACACCAAATGACACATTTCTTTTTCGCTTGAAAATACGTTTTACATTTTCCTTCACTTCAAATTTTGCCTTCGTCTTTTTGCAACATCCAAGACCTTCTGAAAATACTTGTGGAAATTTTATTTTCAGATCTTTCAAATTTTCTGTAACCCGATTTTTACATGGAGAAGAAACATTAATTCTATTGCAAAAAGAATTTATAGGGAGTTCCCATAAATTGAAAAGTATAATCCAATCTGTTCCAAATAAATTTGAAGCATTTTGTAACACATACACTTTAGTGTCTTACCAACAAATGAAATATTACAAGAAAATTCACCTTGAAAATGCAATTTTCTTCCAGAAATTCCGTGAGCCACTTTTCCAGTCTCTTTAAGCAAAGGTCTATTTTAATCCATGTTGCTGTATAAATAATGGAAATATCACTTCCAGTATCTAGCTGTAGTTTAACATTTTTTCCATTAATTTTTACCTGTACGAATTTTCTTTTCCGTCCCTCCTCAATCTCCTGACGTGACAACACAATATTCACATTATCTTTATTCGACTTAAATTTTTTTCTTTTGCTTTTACAATGAGTACTTATATGTCCTTTATTGCCACACGAATAGCAATTTTTGTCGCGAAAAAAAAACATTCACTTTTAAAATGACCACCACCGCATCCAAAGCACGTTGGTTTTTTTAACGTTTTTATTAACTATTCCCGTTTTTGGTCGAATAGCATGGACACGGGATATGTCTTTTTCTTCAATTTGCGTATTGTCATGTTTTAAGTTTTCAATTCTTTTACACTCTTCCGTAACCTTCTGCAAAGTGATCTCGGAATTTTGTTCGAGTTTTGCCAATATTCGGGACCGTATGTCCTTATCTTTGCTAGAAGTCAAGCCTTGAACGAATATCAAACATTTAAATCGATCAATTGAAAGATCATGTAACATAAAACGTTCACACATTCTGTTAACATTTCCGACATACGTAACAATATCCTCATCGTCACGCTTTACCATATTCAAACACGAGAAACGAGTATGAAACAAACAAACTCGCTCGCTAAAAATACTAGATAAAGTATTAATAATTTCTTCAAAAGAAATGTCACCAGTTTTTCTTGGAAGGACAAAATTCGTATACTTATTATTTTCATCTGTACCCAACTTTTGTAAAAGTAAACTCACTTTTTGTTCATCAGTCCAACCTTCACATTTTTTTAAATATTGTTTCAAATCTTCTGAGATACGCAGGAAATGTTATGCCCTCCTCTGGGTTAAATTTGAACTTAGTAATAGAATTAGCAATACCTTCGGCCGTAAATGACTTTGTATCATTTCGCTGCTGAACTTGTAAATCCAATAGTTGTTCTCGAAACAATTTTTGTTGCTCTTGTTGCTGAATTTGACTTTGCACTAGAGTTTTCGTTAATGCAATCAAATCTTCCATTATGCGTAATAGATTACACAAAACACTTTTCGAAAACAGTCAAAAAGGGAAAAACGTATATATCCACAATATGCACAAGTCTTACTTCTTTTTGGCACGTTGAAATCCCAGAACAAAGTTCGACGTATTTTTTTTTCCAGAGCAAAAAAAAAAATTTATATAGTCCACCTAGAGTTGAAAAATTCTCCACTCAGCGTGATGAACGAATTTCTCGTCGCCACTGTCATGATATTGATTTGGGGTTAGTATAGACAAATAACACGTAACAATAAAAAGGGTTTTAATAGGTTGGTAAAAAGGTACAGTAATCGCCTGAGTAGTCAATAACTAGCTCTGCTAAGAACTTCTTTGTCTTTCTGTCGGTATTAATCTATCCACCCACGAGGATAAAATGTGGCACAAGGCCGGTTTAATGTGGGTATCTCTGAGCCCGTAGGCTCGGCCAAAAATATAGCCTTTTTGAACCCGCCTAGACGGGTTCAAGGCCTGTCTACCAGCCCGGACGAAACCTTGCCCTTCGGCAAAGCTTCGTCCGGGTCCCTCTCTGCTAATGCAGAGAGTTCGACAGTCGCCGAGAGAAAGAACTTCTGTCTTTCTGTCGGTATTTATCTATCCCCCCACGAGGATAAAATGTGGCACAAGGCCGGTTTAATGTGGGTATCTCCGAGCCCGTAGGCTCGGCCAAAAATATAGCCTTTTTGAACCCTCCTAGACGGGTTCAAGGCCTGTCTACCACCCCGGACGAAACCTTGCCCTTCGGCAAAGCTTCGTCCGGGTCCCTCTCTGCTAATGCAGTGAGTTCGACAGTCGCCGAGAGAAAGAACTTCTGTCTTTCTGTCTCCCTCATGTCAACTGACATGCCACTACTTAAAGTCTGTTTACAGACGCAGATAAGTTCATCTTCAAGAGGGGGGGGTAGGTTTCAAGTCACAACACTATGTCTCTTGTTATTTTACATATCGCTCGGTTCGCACCTTTTGAACAGGTGTAGAGGTTTGTTCCTTTTCTTTTTTGACTAGCTTTGCGGTTCCTTCTAAAGTCAATTTCCTCACTATAATTCTGAACCAGGAGATGTTGTTCAATAATTAAATCTTGACCACTTCACGCCGACATTTAGCCATTACGTTTCCTGAATAATCCCCAAGAACTTCACTTGTTGTCTCTTTCATCCGCTAATAGAACACCACACTGTAACCCTCTAACTTGAATGGATCTTGGGTCTTGTACTGGGTGAACATTAGTAAGAAAAATCACCTTATACATAATAAGAAAATAGAATAAAGAGATATGATTTCTTGTTCTATTGTAGTTATGATGGACCCTAGCAATTTCATTAATGGTATATAGCTTGCTATAAAAATAAATATGTAATGGATGGTTAATAGTCACACTTTTAAAATGAAGTCCACAAAATATGTTTTAATGAAAATAATGAACGTGAAGTCCAAGTATGTAATTTTCTCCTTTCGTGAAATTCAAATAAACTTTATGGTAGAAAAACTAAATTTCATATGTGTTACAGAAAGATATTTACGATTCACTAAAAATATGTCACCGTAACATAAGGTATACATCATGATAGACAAATTAAAGGGAATATTCTCCAGTCTTCTGTAAAAATGCTTACCGTTAACTTTTTCTCTTTCCCATTATATGCCTTTTTTTCTCTACTTACACAATTGCAGAATATAGGGATGTTATTAAATTCACTCTTCACTTTTTTATGCTCAGTTTATTTTTCTCTTGATTTGTTTAATCATTTCAACTTAAACAAGGCAATAGAGCCACTAAGATGAAACTGGTATTACGGAGTGTTAGAGGGGATGAGAAAAGTACTATTATGAAGAAATAATAAAACAAGAACTAAGAATATAGATGATAACAATTGAGACTGTATTTAAATTTTTAAAGATCAAAGTTCATTTTTGTATTACGTATAATTTTCCGCTCATTTTTCTTTTACGTATAATTTTCCGCTCATTTTTGTATTACGTATAATTTTCCGCTCATTTTTGTATTACGTATAATTTTCCGTTCATTTTGTATTACGAATAATTTTCCGCTCATTTGTGTATTACGTATAATTTTCCGCTCATTTTTGTATTACGTATAATTTTCCGTTCATTTTGTATTACGAATAATTTTCCGCTCATTTGTGTATTACGTATAATTTTCCGCTCATTTTTGTATTACGTATAATTTTCCGTTCATTTTGTATTACGAATAATTTTCCGCTCATTTGTGTATTACGTATAATTTTCCGTTCATTTTGTATTACGAATAATTTTCCGTTCATTTTGTATTACGTATAATTTTCCGCTCATTTTTGTATTACGTATAATTTTCCGCTCATTTTTGTATTACATATAATTTTCCGTTCATTTTGTATTACGTATAATTTTCCGCTCATTTTTGTATTACGTATAATTTTCCGTTCATTTTTATAAGGATTACGTATAATTTTCAGCACGATTTTTGTATTACGCATAAGTATTACGTGTAATTTTCAACACAATTTGATATCACGTATGAGTATTACGTATAATTTTCGGCTCAATTTTTATTTTAAGATAGTTTATAGGAATTGAGGAGTTATCAGATACAGCGATTGCCACAAAATTATCTCCAAGACTTGCGTCAAGTTTGGACGATTGCTTTTCACTGTTTACTTATATAGAAGTTTCTCTGCTAAAAAAGCTCACGTTAGCGATTAAAATGAAACAGTTTTACCTAAAATATGAGGAATTTAAAGAGATTGACTGAGTGCTATACATACATAAATAAACATGTCAGTATGACAGAATACAGGGATGATATCAAGCACAATCTTCCTTGATCTACGCTATGTCCCATTTTCTCTGCTTACATTATGACAGGAAACAGGGATGATATTAATCAAACTCTCCCCTCTTCTATGCTATGTCTGTTTTTCTCTGCTTACATTATGACAGGATACAGGGATGATATTAAGCATACTCTTCTGTCTTCTATGCTATGTCTCTTTTTCTCTGCTTACATTATGACAGGATACAGGGATGATATTAAGTACACTCTTCCCTATTCTATGCTATGTCTCTTTTTCTCTGCTTACATTATGACAGGATACAGTGATGATATTAAGCACACTCTTCCCTCTTCTATGCTATGTCTCTTTGTCTCTACTTACATTACGACAGGATACAGGGATGATATTAAGCACACTCTTCCCTCTTCTATGCTATGTCTCTTTTTCACTGCTTACATCATGGCAGGATACAGAGATGATATTAAGCGTACTCTTCCCTCTTCTATGTTATGTCTCTTTTTCTCTGCTTACATTATAACAGGATACAGGGATGATATTAAGCACAATCTTCCCTGATCTACGCTATGTCCCATTTTCTCTGCTTACATTATGACAGGAAACAGGGATGATATTAATCAAACTCTCCCCTCTTCTATGCTATGTCTGTTTTTCTCTGCTTACTTTATGACAGAATACAGGGATGATATTAATTGCACTCTTCCCTCTTCTATGCTTTGTCTCTTTTTCTCTGCTTAGATTATGACAGGATACAGGGATGATATTAAGCACACTCTTCCCTCTTCCATGCTATGAATTTCTGTGAATTTTCTTGCCTTCTTGTGAAAGGCAGTGGTGTGGTTTCCTGTTGTCTTCTTCCCATATTTGGAATTTAGTCTTACTTCTCTTAGACTTGTTTTCACCAAAGGCTATGCCCTTTTGTTTTTTCCACCTATTTAACAGATAGTTATGAGAAGTGTGATGTGCATACATTTTCCATGTGTTTAGATGAGAAAGTGAAATTGTATGCAACAACATTTGTGTGAATAAGAAAACTTTATATGCAGGCGCTATACGATATATCTCGATACTTCTTCTGATCAATAAAATTTCTTTTCATTTGAAATCTTTCTTTTGCTATAATGTTCCATTTGTTTACAAAATATAAAAATAACAATCTTGATTAAATGTTGTGTCATTTTGTATTCCCTGTTCATATTAATGTTATATTGATTAAATTGTTGGCGAAGAAATTTTATTAAGGATTTATTATCTTCTCCCACAATTATTTTGATTGTTATACATTTTTCCTTCAGACCAACATTCTGATCTAATAGCGGGTGATACTGACACAAAAAAGGGATTAGGTCTTCAAATTTCATTTTATTATCTAGTATTCATTGATTACTTCTTGACGTCTACTTAACGTCTACTTTTTCTTCTTCCTCTTTCTCCTCCTCTTCTTCTTCTTCTTCTTCTCATTATTATTATTATTATTATTATTATTATTATTATTGTTATCATCATCATCACTATTATTATTATTATTATTATTATCATCATCATCATTATTATTATTTAGGGTTCTTAACCAAAATGAAATATATTTTTTTTTATTTTCTGCATATTTACTTGGTTTGTCAACCTTAAGTGTTCATCAGAAAATTTGTGCCTTTCTCTAAAGAAAAGAAAAATGACTTACTGTTGTGTATCCAATTATTTTGATGTTAAAATAATCCAGTGTTCACTCAAAAAATACTTGAATATTAAGTGTAGCAACTTAGTTGAATAGCTTCAGGTTCTCCCTAATCAATTTCATAAATGATTAATTGGATGGGAATCAACCATTCGCCCTTGCATGGAGTATTGCTGCCATATATGGTCTGGGGCACCTTCTGTTTACCTCGGAGTTCTTGACAAGATCCAGAGACGGATATGTAATATAATTGGCCCTGATCTGGCGTCTCGTCTACAGTCACTCTCTCACAGACGCGCCGTCGCCTCTCTCTGCCTTTTCTACAAATACTTTCATGGTAATTGCTCTGATGAACTGCTTTCACTGGTTCCCAGACTCCATGAATTCAAGCGCCCTATGAGCCTGGCATCCCGCTCCCACCCTTAAACTGTAGAAACTTTTAAATGTAGCCATCTCTTCTACTCCAATAGCTTCATACCTCGCACCTCTGGCCTGTGGAACACCCTTCCCAATTACTGTTTCCCTGAGAGCTATAATCTCCAACTATGCAAATGTAATGTCAATCGACATCTCCAGTTACCTTGATCTATCCACTATCCTTCTCCTCATCCTTTCTTATATCACTCCTATCTGCTTTTGCTCCTAATCTTCTGCAACCCCCTGAATCCTAGTGGCTTCACGCCTCGCTCAGGGCGTAATGCTTAAAAAAATCAAAAATCAAAAACATGAAAACAGAAAATTTTTCAAAAGTAATTACATAAAACGTAACTTCTTTTGAACATTTCATTGGTTGAAAAATTTTAATTCACAACCATAAGATAATGACAAGATTATTTTTTGGAAAAATAATTCTAATAGTCCCCATTCAAAGAGTAATTAGTTGAGTATGTATTTTAATCAATTTGATAATTTAAGAACTGTCATCAAAATAAAATTCATTTTTTTTACTTTTCATTGGTTGAAGTTTCGTCAACCTCAGTTTATTTTCTCATCGTAAATAAAATTGCAATTGTTACATAATCCATGTATTCGGTAGATCAAGCGCAAGTCTCCATTGAGTGAAGTAACTGATTTCATAGATTTTGCAACTGAGAAACGTTTAATTTTTAATTTTTTTTTTCAATTTCAAACCAGTTTATCAACATAAATTTTTAATTTTGTCACAGTCCTAATGCAGCCATTTTCTTCGCACTTGAAATAAAATTCCCTAATCTGTTTCTTTCCCCTCAAGCAGCGTAGCGTATGTCAAACAATCCAACACACGTTTCTTCTGTTCGCTAACACTGTTACACTGCTCTGTCGCTTCCTCAAGCATTTTTAGTAGCTAGAGTGACAGGTCAAATTTGCATAGATTTTTCCTCAGCCTAAGAATTTTTATTTTACTGACGGGAGACTTAGTCTAACTTGTTGAACCGACTACCAGTCGCCAATCTAGCGCGTTGCTCTTGTTTTTGCATTATGTTGTAAACAAGGCGGTTACGTACTAACTCACAGCCCGTAGTTAGATACACTGCAGAATTAGAAAGTTTTAGATGTTATTGTTGTGTGTCTTCGAAAAAACTTCGTTTTCATTTAGATTTTTTGTAACTTGATCCTTTCTTTCAACCAGCTTCGCCTAAGGCAGTGGGCCCCAAGCTTTTTTTCTCTGGACCGCATTTTAGCAATGAAAATTGGTCGCATCTCACCAAATTTATGTGATAAAAAGTAAATTTAGAAAGATAAAAACAGGGTAGGGTTAAAGAGAGATAACAGCTAATCCGAAGTCAGAAGATTATCATTGATAACTCTCTCCTCCAATTTGCAGACCCTAGTTACTATATTCTTAATACTTGATATAATGAAAAAATATCACAATGATAAAATTGGTCAATAATTATTTATAGCAATTTATACTGGGAGTCATGCATGCAATTACAAGTAATTCATAATAATAACTTAAATTTTGAAATCATCTTTATTTTTGGCATATGAATTTTTGGAAATTGTTTCCAAATCTTTAAATCTCATGCAACCATTCCGCCTCACCTGCTATCCTCTTTCACAGCACCTATGAGACGCACCGCATTGTTTGGGAAATACTGGCCAATGACTTCCTCAGATCAAGATGCGATTAGGGAAAAAAGGACAGGGGAGTGTAACGTGGGGTTACACTATAGGTTATCAGTTTTTATAAATACCTTGATTAATCTCAAGATTAATTTCAAAATATATATTAGTAAAATATTCATGATCACGAGGTACATAGAATAATCTAATTCTTGTTAACAGTTAATATATTTCAACCTTGAAAATGGCTAAATGCATAGCCGAAAGCGCTCGGAAAAAAGAAATATTTGGACAGTTTTTATATAATTTATCCTCTGAAAAAAATATACAATCACATGAGAAAAGGTATAAAAAAACTAAATTAAAAGACCTTCTGTCATAATCAATGAAACGTGCATGAAAGAAGGATTGCTGCTAAATACACACACACACACACACACATATATATATATATATATATATATATATATATATATATATATATATATATATATATATATATATGAGAAATAAGGATAAAGAGTATTTGTTACATCTAAGAAATTACAATTACTATTTGGTTGCATAATCATTGTTAGCGAGGACTGCATGCAAACGTTTCTTGTATGTCTCTAATACAAGCTTCAGATACCAATTTATTAATGTATTTTTTTACCCCTCTTCATGGCAAATTTCCTTCAACTCATGAAGGTTAGACGGTTGAGGCTGCACGGCTTAATTCGCCCGCGCGCTTTACATTAAATTTTATATCGGATACAAACTTGGTAATAGGGTGAGTCACTCCAAAACATTTAATATGATTCTTTTTCAGCTAAATTCTCATGTTGTGTACTTGAGATCATTGTTCTATTCAAACAGCTAACCTTGCCTCATTTTGAGTCTTATGGCAGAAAAGTGAGCTGTTCTTCGAGAATTACATGACTCGTTGCGGTCTTCCAGGACTCACGTTCTCTACTGATATTGAAGTGGAAAGACTGCATTAAATCCATTGCTAGGTCAGCTGCTAAAAATGTCGGGAGAAATAATTTTTAGCTTTAGAATCTATCATGCTTAGAATATTGCTGCCACATATGGTCCGCTGCTCCTGCTATTTAATTTAACTTGAGCTCCTTGATAAAATCCAAAGAAGAATCAGCAATATTATTGGTTCTGATCTTGAGGCTCGGCTCCAGTCAGTTTCCCATCATAAGGTTGCTTCTCTGTGTCTTTACTATAAATACTTCCATGGTAATTGTTTGGATGAGCTTTTTGATATGGTACCGAGACCTTTTAAATTTAAGCACAGTACTAGACTGACATCATGACCTCATCAAAGTACACTTGAGCTGCCTAGATGTAACCATAAATTCTATGCTAACAGTTTCTTTTCTCGCATTTCTAACTGGTGATACCCCCTTTGGTTCAATACATTCCAGCAAACTTTAATCTGCAAAAAATTAAATGCAATGTCAATTGTTATCTACTGTCCTCCTGATTACTCTTTCCTCTCCCCACTCATTGTTAATGTTTCTGTTCCTAATTCTTCCACACCCTGTAACCCCTTGTGTCTTAGTGGCTTTACTGCCTTTCTTGTGGAACTCCCTTTCGGTTCCATGCTTTCCAACCAACTTTAATCTGCAATTATTTAAATGCAATATCAACCAGTATCTACTGTTCTGATTACTCTTTCCTCTTCCCACTCATTATTAATGTTTCTGTTCCTAATTCTTCCACACCCTGTAACCCCTTGTGTCTTAGTGGCTTTACTGCCTTTCTTGTGGAACTCCCTTCCAGTTCCATGGTTTCCAGCCAACTTTAATCTGCAATAATTTAAATGCAATATCAACCACTATCTACTGTTCTGATTACTCTTTCCTCTTCCCACTCATTATTAATGTTTCTGTTCCTAATTCTTCCACACCCTGTAACCCCTTGTGTCTTAGTGGCTTTACTGCCTTTCTTGTGGAACTCCCTTTCAGTTCCATGCTTTCCAACCAACTTTAATCTGCAATTATTTAAATGCAATATCAACCAGTTTCTACTGTTCTGATTACTCTTTCCTCTTCCCACTCATTATTAATGTTTCTGTTCCTAATTCTTCCACACCCTGTAAACCCTTGTGTCTTAGTGGCTTTACTGCCTTTCTTGTGGAACTCCCTTCCAGTTCCATGCTTTCCAGCCAACTTTAATCTGCAATAATTTAAATGCAATATCAACCACTATCTACTGTTCTGATTACTCTTTCCTCTTCCCACTCATTATTAATGTTTCTGTTTCTAATTCTTCCACACTCTGTAACCCCTTGTGTCTTAGTGGCTTTACTGCCTTTCTTGTGGAACTCCCTTCCAGATCCATGCTTTCCAGCCAACTTTAATCTGCAATAATTTAAATGCAATATCAACCAATACCTACTGTTCTGATTACTCTTTCCTCTTCCCACTCATTATTAATGTTTCTGTTCCTAATTCTTCCACACCCTGTAACCCCTTGTGTCTTAGTGGCTTTACTGCCTTTCTTGTGGAACTCCCTTTCGTTTCCATGCTTTCCAACCAACTTTAATATGCAATAATTTAAATGCAATATCAACCACTATCTACTGTTCTGATTACTCTTTCCTCTTCCCACTCATTATTAATGTTTCTGTTTCTAATTCTTCCACACCCTGTTACCCCTTGTGTCTTAGTGGCTTTACTGCCTTTCTTGTGGAACTCCCTTCCAGTTCCATGCTTTCCAGCCAACTTTAATCTGCAATAATTTAAATGCAATATCAACCACTATCTACTGTTCTGATTACTCTTTCCTCTTCCCACTCATTATTAATGTTTCTGTTCCTAATTCTTCCACACTCTGTAACCCCTTGTGTCTTAGTGGCTTTACTGCCTTTCTTTTGGAACTCCCTTTCGGTTCCATGCTTTCCAACCAACTTTAATCTGCAATAATTTAAATGCAATATCAGCCAGTATCTACTGTTCTGATTACTCTTTCCTCTTCCCACTCATTATTAATGTTTCTGTTCCTAATTCTTCCACACCCTGTAACCCCTTGTGTCTTACTGGCTTTACTGCCTTTCTTTTGGAACTCCCTTCCAGTTCCATGCTTTTCAACCAAATTTAATCTGCAATAATTTAAATGCAATATCAACCACTATCTAATGTTCTGATTACTCTTTCCTCTTCCCACTCATTATTAATGTTTCTGTTCCTAATTCTTCCACACCCTGTAACCCCTTGTGTCTTAGTTGCTTTACTGCCTTTCTTGTGGAACTCCCTTTCGGTTCCATGCTTTCCAACCAACTTTAATCTGCAATTATTTAAATGCAATATCAACCAGTTTCTACTGTTCTGATTACTCTTTCCTCTTCCCACTCATTATTAATGTTTCTGTTCCTAATTCTTCCACACCCTGTAACCCCTTGTGTCTTAGTGGCTTTAGTGCCTTTCTTGTGGAACTCCCTTCCAGTTCCATGCTTTCCAGCCAACTTTAAACTGCAATAATTTAAATGCAATATCAACCACTATCTACTGTTCTGATTACTCTTTCCTCTTCCCACTCATTATTAATGTTTCTGTTGCTAATTCTTCCACACCCTGTAACCCCTTGTGTCTTAGTGGCTTTACTGCCTTTCTTGTGGAACTCCCTTCCAGTTCCATGCTTTCCAACCAACATTAATCTGCAATAATTTAAATGCAATATCAACCACTATCTACTGTTCTGATTACTCTTTCCTCTTCCCACTCATTATTAATGTTTCTGTTCCTAATTCTTCCACACTCTGTAACCCCTTGTGTCTTAGTGGCTTTACTGCCTTTCTTTTGGAACTCCCTTTCGGTTCCATGCTTTCCAACCAACTTTAATCTGCAATAATTTAAATGCAATATCAGCCAGTATCTACTGTTCTGATTACTCTTTCCTCTTCGCACTCATTATTAATGTTTCTGTTCCTAATTCTTCCACACCCTGTAACCCCTTGTGTCTTAGTGGCTTTACTGCCTTTCTTTTGGAACTCCCTTTCGGTTCCATGCTTTCCAACCAACTTTAATCTGCAATAATTTAAATGCAATATCAGCCAGTATCTACTGTTCTGATTACTCTTTCCTCTTCCCACTCATTATTAATGTTTCTGTTCCTAATTCTTCCACACCCTGTAACCCCTTGTGTCTTAGTGGCTTTACTGCCTTTCTTGTGGAATTCCCTTCCAGATCCATGCTTTCCAGCCAACTTTAAACTGCAATTATTTAAATGCAATATCAACCACTATCTACTGTTCTGATTACTCTTTCCTCTTCCCACTCATTATTAACGTTTCTGTTCCTAATTCTTCCACACCCTGTAACCCCTTGTGTCTTAGTGGCTTTACTGCCTTTCTTGTGGAACTCCCTTTCGGTTCCATGCTTTCCAACCAACTTTAATCTGCAATAATTTAAATGCAATATCAACCACTATCTACTGTTCTGACTACTCTTTCCTCTTCCCACTCATTATTAATGTTTCTGTTCCTAATTCTTCCACACCCTGTAACCCCTTGTTTCGTAGTGGCTTTACTGCCTTTCTTTTGGAACTCCCTTCCAGTTCCATGCTTTCCTGCCAACTTTAATATGCAATAATTTAAATGCAATATCAACCACTATCTACTGTTCTGATTACTCTTTCCTCTTCCCACTCATTATTAATGTTTCTGTTCCTAATTCTTCCACACCCTGTAACCCCTTGTGTCATAGTGGCTTTACTGCCTTTCTTTTGAAACTCCCCTTCGGTTCCATGCTTTCCAACCAACTTTAATCTGCAATAATTTAAATGCAATATCAACCACTATCTATTCTTCTGATTACTCTTTCCTCTTCCCACTCATTATTAATGTTTCTGTTCCTAATTCTTCCACACCCTGTAACCCCTTGTGTCTTAGTGGCTTTACTGCCTTTCTGGTGGAACTCCCTTCCAGTTCCATGCTTTCCAGCCAACTTTAATCTGCAATAATTAAAATGCAATATCAACCTCTATCTACTGTTCTGATTACTCTTTCCTCTTCCCACTCATTATTAATGTTTCTGTTCCTAATTCTTCCACACCCTGTAACCCCTTGTGTCTTAGTGGCTTTACTGCCTTTCTTGTGGAACTCCCTTCCAGTTCCATGCTTTCCAACCAACATTAATCTGCAATAATTTAAATGCAATATCAACCACTATCTACTGTTCTGATTACTCTTTCCTCTTCCCACTCATTATTAATGTTTCTGTTCCTAATTCTTCCACACTCTGTAACCCCTTGTGTCTTAGTGGCTTTACTGCCTTTCTTTTGGAACTCCCTTTCGGTTCCATGCTTTCCAACCAACTTTAATCTGCAATAATTTAAATGCAATATCAGCCAGTATCTACTGTTCTGATTACTCTTTCCTCTTCGCACTCATTATTAATGTTTCTGTTCCTAATTCTTCCACACCCTGTAACCCCTTGTGTCTTAGTGGCTTTACTGCCTTTCTTGTGGAACTCCCTTCCAGTTCCATGCTTTCCAGCCAACTTTAATCTGCAATAATTTAAATGCAATATCAACCACTATCTACTGTTCTGATTACTCTTTCCTCTTCCCACTCATTATTAATGTTTCTGTTCCTAATTCTTCCACACCCTGTAACCCCTTGTGTCTTAGTGGCTTTACTGCCTTTCTTGTGGAATTCCCTTCCAGATCCATGCTTTCCAGCCAACTTTAAACTGCAATTATTTAAATGCAATATCAACCACTATCTACTGTTCTGATTACTCTTTCCTCTTCCCACTCATTATTAACGTTTCTGTTCCTAATTCTTCCACACCCTGTAACCCCTTGTGTCTTAGTGGCTTTACTGCCTTTCTTGTGGAACTCCCTTTCGGTTCCATGCTTTCCAACCAACTTTAATCTGCAATAATTTAAATGCAATATCAACCACTATCTACTGTTCTGACTACTCTTTCATCTTCCCACTCATTATTAATGTTTCTGTTCCTAATTCTTCCACACCCTGTAACCCCTTGTTTCGTAGTGGCTTTACTGCCTTTCTTTTGGAACTCCCTTCCAGTTCCATGCTTTCCTGCCAACTTTAATATGCAATAATTTAAATGCAATATCAACCACTATCTACTGTTCTGATTACTCTTTCCTCTTCCCACTCATTATTAATGTTTCTGTTCCTAATTCTTCCACACCCTGTAACCCCTTGTGTCATAGTGGCTTTACTGCCTTTCTTTTGAAACTCCCCTTCGGTTCCATGCTTTCCAACCAACTTTAATCTGCAATAATTTAAATGCAATATCAACCACTATCTATTCTTCTGATTACTCTTTCCTCTTCCCACTCATTATTAATGTTTCTGTTCCTAATTCTTCCACACCCTGTAACCCCTTGTGTCTTAGTGGCTTTACTGCCTTTCTGGTGGAACTCCCTTCCAGTTCCATGCTTTCCAGCCAACTTTAATCTGCAATAATTAAAATGCAATATCAACCACTATCTACTGTTCTGATTACTCTTTCCTCTTCCCACTCATTATTAATGTTTCTGTTCCTAATTCTTCCACACCCTGTAACCCCTTGTGTCTTAGTGGCTTCACTGCTTTTCTTGTGGAACTCCCTTCCAGTTCCATGCTTTCCATCCAACTTTAATCTGCAAAAATTTAAATGCAATATCAACCATTATCTACTGTTCTGTTTACTCTTTCCTCTTCCCACTCATTATTAATGTTTCTGTTCCTAATTCTTCCAAACCCTGTAACCCCTTGTGTCTTAGTGGCTTTACTGCCTTTCTTGGGGAACTCCCTTCCAGTTCCATGCTTTCCAACCAACATTAATCTGCAATAATTTAAATGCAATATCAACCATTATCTACTGTTCTGATTACTCTTTCCTCTTCCCACGCATTATTAATGTTTCTCTTCCTAATTCTTCCACATCTTGTAACCCCTTGTGTCTTAGTGGCTTTACTGCCTTTCTTTTGAAACTCCCCTTCGGTTCCATGCTTTCCAACCAACTTTAATCTGCAATAATTTAAATTCAATATCAACCACTATCTACTCTTCTGATTCCTCTTTCCTCTTCCCACTCATTATTAATGTTTCTGTTCCTAATTCTTCCACACCCTGTAACCCCTTGTGTCTTAGTGGCTTTACTGCCTTTCTTGTGGAACTCCCTTCCAGTTCCATGCTTTCCAACCAACATTAATCTGCAATAATTTAAATGCAATATCAACCACTATCTACTGTTCTGATTACTCTTTCCTCTTCCCACTCATTATTAATGTTTCTGTTCCTAATTCTTCCACACCCTGTAACCCCTTGTGTCTTAGTGGCTTTACTGCCTTTCTTGTGGAACTCCTTTCCAGTTCCATGCTTTCCAACCAACATAAATCTGCAATAATTTAAATGCAATATCAACCACTATCTACCGTTCTGATTACTCTTTCCTCTTCCCACTCATTATTAATGTTTCTCTTCCTAATTCTTCCACATCCTGTAACCCCTTGTGTCTTAGTGGCTTTACTGCCTTTCTTTTGAAACTCCCCTTCGGTTCCATGCTTTCCAACCAACTTTAATCTGCAATAATTTAAATTCAATATCAACCACTATCTACTGTTCTGATTCCTCTTTCCTCTTCCCACTCATTATTAATGTTTCTGTTCCTAATTCTTCCACACCCTGTAACCCCTTGTGTCTTAGTGGCTTTACTGCCTTTCTTGTGGAACTCCCTTCCAGTTCCATGCTTTCCAACCAACATTAATCTGCAATAATTTAAATGCAATATCAACCACTATCTACCGTTCTGATTCCTCTTTCCTCTTCCCACTCATTATTAATGTTTCTGTTCCTAATTCTTCCACACCCTGTAACCCCTTGTGTCTTAGTGGCTTTACTGCCTTTCTTGTGGAACTCCCTTCCAGTTCCATGCTTTCCAGCCAACTTTAATCTGCAATAATTAAAATGCAATATCAACCACTATCTACTGTTCTGATTACTCTTTCCTCTTCCCACTCATTATTAATGTTTCTGTTCCTAATTCTTCCACACCCTGTAACCCCTTGTGTCTTAGTGGCTTTACTGCCTTTCTTTTGGAACTCCCTTTCGGTTCCATGCTTTCCAACCAACTTTAATCTGCAATAATTCAAATGCAATATCAACCACTATCTACTGTTCTGATTACTCTTTCCTCTTCCCACTCATTATTAATGTTTCTGTTCCTAATTCTTCCACACCCTGTAACCCCTTGTGTCTTAGTGGCTTCACTGCTTTTCTTGTGGAACTCCCTTCCAGTTCCATCCTTTCCAACCAACTTTAATCTGCAATAATTTAAATGCAATATCAACCACTATCTACTGTTCTCATTACTCTTTCCTCTTCCCACTCATTATTAGTGTCTCTGTTTCTAATTCTTCCACACCCAGTAACCCCTTGTGTTTTAGTTGCTTCACCGCCTTTCTTGAAGTGATTCTGATTAAAAAAAACTTGTCCGAGTTCATTGTATCGGCATTTGAATACCAGATGATCTCTGCTAGGATATGTGGTTGGTGAAATATATAACGACTCGGAATTGCGTTATATTCACTTATTTGTAAATACCACAGGTAAATGTATGAATCCACCTCTTCTCCCCCATGTATGAGTTAATTAGTAGACATAATTATTATCTCCAAAACATTATTACAATCTAAATATATTGTCTAGTTTTAAATAACTTGCAAAAGGTTTATAAACCACGTGCCAACTCTTTCCGAGTGATTCTTGGTTGCCTGATTATTCTTGGGGCACGGGATCCTTTGTTGCCTCACATTCTTTCCTTCTTTTATGTGCTGTCTCCCTTCAGATCGTAGGCGATCTCATCTCTCCACATTTTCCTCTCACTTGTAGCTCTTAATAAGAATTGCATTTTTGTTATTTCTCCAAAACCCTGTTCTGCCATCCATTTGTTCAAGCCCATTAATAGTCACGCGTTACTTCCCCCTGTCCTTTTTCCCCTTCAATCCGTTCTGAGAGTATCAGATTTTCCAATACCTCTTTCCTCCTTATCTGTCCGAGCAATTTCAGCTGCCTCTTCCTGATGTCAAAAATAAGTTCCTTCTTTGTTTCTATTCTCTCCGAAACCTCGTTTTTGCTCACATGTTCGGCTCATGACATCCTCTGCATTCTTCTGTAGAACTATATTTCTGTTGCTTCAAATCTCTTCTTCATCTTTGAGGAGATTTCCCTGTATTCATTTCCTGGATAGATATCAGTACTCTTTTCTATGTTTCCAACAAAATTTTCCTGTCTCTTAATACTATGATTAGCTCTTGGAATGCGTCTTTGGCCATCCCAATACGTCATCAGATCTCAGTGTCGCACTTTCAGCCATCTCTTAGAACACTTCCCAGATATTTAAATTTCTGTAACTGCTTGAGTTTAGTATTCCCAACTCCTAATTTACAACTTTGTGTTAATCTTTTTACTGACTACCATTAGTCTCGCCTACTGAATTAAGTACTGAATCAAGCTTATCGGGTCGTTAAACTGCTTAACCAACCTTTTGTAATCTTTTTCTTTCTGACGCCCATGTTCTTCCATAATACTATAAATGACTTGTAGACATTTTTTGTTTTTTTTTATTTTTGCTTGGAGAAGATTTGCCACATTGCCATGGCTATGCAATAATCTGGCATAGAAATGCCAAGATGGTATATGCTCGTAGAGTCACTTTTCATGTCGTCACAGGTGAACCGAGAAAAATCTGGAAATGTCGAACATAAGTAAATATATACATTCAATAATTATTATAAATGTTGAAAAATTATTATGGTTCGGATATTTATTTATATTTACTCAGTATACTTAATAATCAAATGTTATATATTCAATTTTTTTTTTTTGATTCGTATCACCCCAATCAAGGCAGTAAAGGCTCTAAAGCACAACGAGTTACAGAGTGTATAAGAATTAGGAACAGAAACATTAATAATGAGCTGAAAGAGGAACGAGTAACCAGAAGGACAGTAGATAGCGATTGACATTGCATTTAAATTTTTACAGATTAAAGTTGGTTGGAAAGCAATTGATCTACGGTGATAATTATCTAATTACTAACATAAATGTTTTAAATGTTGCGCATATTTATTTGAACCAATATATATATATATATATATATATATATATATATATATATATATATATATATATATATATATATATATATACACTTTAAAAATCAAGAGGTCAGTTGAATCTGCTACCTTGATTACAGACGATTTTTATCAAATGACCTATTAAGGTTTATCTTGTTTTTTTTAATAATGAACGCTACATTATTATTTTCAAAAATAAATAAACAAACGCCCGACGTTGGGTGCAACAAAAAGGGAGGAGGAGGATGTGGAGAAGAAAAGATCTTTTTCTCTTTCTTTCTTTACATTCTCCTCCTCCCTTTATATTACCCAACGTCGTGCGTTTGTTTATTTATTCTTGAAAATAATAATATAAATGTCATTAATCTTAAGAAAAAAAGCGTTAAGAAATGATTTGATAAAAATAGCCTGAAGACACAGGTAGCGGGTTCAACTGACCTCCTGATTTTTAAAGTTAAAAGATCTACATTTTTACTTTTGTTTTATTTTTTCACACATGTATTGAGCACTTTTTAATATTACTGTTTCCTGGTCTGATTCAAATCTAACCATTAACCTTTTATGCATTATATATATATATATATATATATATATATATATATATATATATATATATATTCAAACATATATTGTTAAATATGACAGACAACGAATATCTATTATATTTCTTCCTGAGACGTTCCAAGCTTCGTAGAGTTGCTTTAATTTCAAGTGAATCAACAAAATAAACTCTATCTCAATAAACTTAAAAATACCTCTAACAAAATTGATAATATTAATAATAATAGTGTACGCCAAAATAAATATAATACTGTTAACTTATACAATTGTAACCAAATGCATAATAATTACAAACATGATGAAACAACACTCAAAAACATGATAGGTAGAAATTTTAAACCCATTAATAATAAACAAGTTAAGCTCATCATATATTATAAAAATTTAAAACAATTGACCTCATTTTCTCTAATAACCCTACAACCACACAACAAAATCCTCTACAAAGAACCAATGTAGTGTACCAACTTACATGCCTGTTCAGATATTGTTTCTCTAATACTAATAATAAACACACTCCATATATTGATTTTACTACAACCATGCTCTTCCATAGTCACCTTTCTGCTCTTAGTTCCATTAAACAGCATTACTTAGAAAAACATAGTGATGTCATAATATTTGACAGATATATATAATAATATTCACACATACACACAGTAAAAAGATCCTTCAGATATTGGAGCTTATCTACATTAAAACAAAGCAACCCACACTCAACAAGATTACATTTTAAACTAGTCACAACACATTACACTGCATCTAAACATATGGTTCTGTTAATATTTCGGTATCTCGCGTGGTATGATGTCATAGAACCATATCATAAATTTACGACCTGTGTCCGCTATTCCGCGATCGTTATCGTTGCATAGCAATCTTCCATATCAACATAACAGAATACCTTTGTTTAAATGTCCACATAACCACTCTGAAGATGGCTCATGAGAGCCAAAAGCTTATATCAAGAAACAGCATAATAAAAAATATCCAAATCTTGGACAGATTTTGTTTCTATTTTTTCCCGAAATTGAATAACTATACGAATCTTAGAATAGGTCATGATCAAACATAATAAACATTCGTTGTCAATATGCTTGAATACTGATCAGCTGCCCCAATACACTGTGTGTGTGTGTGTGTGTGTGTGTGTGTGTGTGTGTGTGTGTGTGTGTGTGTGTGTATTTAGGAAGTAACCCTTTTTTTATGCACATTTCATTATATACGACAGACAAGGTGTTTTGATTTAGTTTTTTTATATAATTTCTCGTGCGATCTAATAATTTTTTTTTTCAGATGATAGATTACATAAAAACTGTCCGAATGTTCTTTTCTTCCGGGCGCTTTCGGCTATACATTTAGCTATTTTCAATGAAATATTTTAACTGTTAAATAAGAAATAGTTTGTTGCATGTATGTATTTATATAATGTTTTCATTTTATAAACATGGTCAAGATATTGTGTCCATGTTTATAGTTGATATTATTGAATGTTGTTTGTTTTTATTAATAAGGCTTCCATTATTTTAGCCTTTATATATATATATATATATATATATATATATAGCCTTTATGCATTTATATACACACACACTCATATACATATATATATATATATATATATATATATATATATATATATATATATATATATATATATGAAAAGTGTGTGTACATAAATATAAATATATATATATATATATATAATTATTTATATATTATATGCGCGGTACTTATTAGAAAGCGCTCAATATCAGAGATAGAACTAACATATTTGTTTTTTTTTAAATTAATCAGTTTGTCTGACGATCGCTAAAGCGTGAAACCCAGGGTCACAAACTCACATCTATCCAACCATATATATATATATATATATATATATATATATATATATATATATATATATATATATATATATATATATATATATATATAATAAACACTAATATTCCAGGGTCTTAATTTATTCCATTGGAATCGTAAATACGATCCAATTCATCAGACCTACAAATTCAAAAAGAAAACAGCTGAACTGGACATTGAGTTCTACCTGGATTCTATACTCTTGTAATTTTTTATTCAAAAAAATATGTATGTATGTGTATGCATGTATGTATATATATTTATATATTTTGCATATGTATGTGTATATTTACCACTAATATTATCAATATATATATATATATATATATATATATATATATATATATATATATATATATATATATAATGGAGTTCACCCCATATAAGGCAGTAAAGCTAATATGGCACAAGTAGTTACTGAGTGTGGAAAAATTAAGAACAGAAACATTAATTAATAAGTGAAAAGGGAAAAGTGTAATCAAGGGGACAAGAGATATCGATTGACATTGCATTTAATTTTTGAAGATTAAAGTTGGCCAAAAAGCATAGAATCGGAAGGGAGTCCACAAGTTAGAAGTGACAGAAAAGAAACAGGATAGAATTTATGGGTAGATCTAGCCAACTCGACTGTAAATTGATGAGGTCTCAACGCCAGTCTAGTACTGCGCTTAAATTTTTAAAAAAGTCTAGGTATCATAGCGAAGAGCTCATTCGAACCTTTTTGCCTTTTTGTGGCTTTTCTATGAATACTTTCATGGTAAAAGCTACAAAAAGGCAACCTTACGATGATGGGAAAATGACTGAAGCCGAGATGTCAGATCAGGCCCAATAATATTGCTGATTCTTCTTTGGATTTTATCAAGGAGCTCTCGATAAATAGCTTGATTGCCGTGTGTGTGTGTGTGTGTGTGTGTGTGTGTGTGTGTGTTTGACATGACACTGAACGATTACATTGTCTTAACTGATAGGTCACCTGTAAGGAATGTTGGTACATTACGTCGTTCTAGACAGTTTTTTGAGAGAGAATCAATCTTACATATTTATAAGTCTACCATTCGTACATTGAATTGAATACTGCTCTCGCGTTTAGCTGATGCTTCTTGATATGTGTCTACAGATTCTTGATAAAATCCTAAGAAAAATCTGTAATGTTATCGGTCCTAAACTGGAATCTCGGCTTGATTCATTTTCCCCCAAAATGATACTTCTACCTTATATCAGAATCTTCTACTTAATATCAGAAAGAGACAGATGAAATTTCCATGGCACATAATAATGAAAGAAGACTTTAAAAAATTAGAACATATTGAAGGTAAGTGAAACAGAGGAAATCAATGAATAGGAGAAATAGCAAAAAAATAAAAATTACTAAGTGTTAGAAAGGACAGGAAGCTGTGGAGAGCCATAATCAACATCTTGAAGGAACTTGATTCATAGAAGAAGAATTTGCACTTCACCATAATAGGGTACTTTCTGAAGATCGAACTAAATAAAATTCTTGCGGGTCATCACTATACAGCAGATGACTTACATTCGTATTTAGTATATATTTACTAAGATTTACTATATTTACTAAGATTTGATAAGGCCATGATAATTGAATACTTCATAGAAATACAACCCACAAATCAAATTTCGCGTATTAATCATCACTGTATGATAAGAATATCATATTTTCTTTTTGTTTACTGGCGCGAAATATTAACTTAATAGAATGAGTGAAACCTAAAGAGATGAACGTGTATTTCTCTTGCAGTGAGTTCATATATCAAATTTAAAACGTCGACATTTTAACAGTTTCAAAGAAAGAAATTTGTGTGCCAACGTGTGTGTGCGTTAATATAATTTTTTTTTTTCTGTTTAAAACAATTTTCAAGCTACAGTATCAATGTTTTAGTTGTGTATTTTAGCTCAATATAAAAAGCTTAATGACAGATTTAGTTTCGTGTATAGTATATAAGTTTTTATGTCATCCGATTGCTTTTATTTGCTCACTAATTATCTGTCACTTTTCTCTTCTTGGTCAAACGGAAACAGACTGAAGATACAGAGAGACAAAGTGATAGCATACATAAAAATAGTCAAAAACACTTGATTTTTCTGTGAAAGCGTTTAAATCCCATAAGAGTTCAAAGTTATATCATCTTTGTATTACAAACGATTTCGACGAACAGACTTACTAGTTGTTAGTACATGTACATACCCTTTAAAAAAGCATGCATTGACAATGTAATGTAGATGCTTTTTGTTTTGTTTTGATAGTCCTCATTTAACTGTTTATGCCTTTCATGTTTTCAGATGGTAAGGAACCTGAAATTTTACTCAAAGTAGTCGGTCAAAACGGGTTTCAAATTAATGGGCGGAGCTAACGGCAATATTTCAAATAGTAGTGTTTATTAACTCATTTTGAAGTTTGAAATTTAAGATTTACCATTTAAGGAACATAAATTTATGAGTTAAAGCTCCATCTATTTTTGTGCTGCTGAGTTAGCAAGACAAGAGAGTAAGTTTACTTTCTTTCATTTAGAGTTTTTTCAGCCATTTTCTTAATTGAGACTTTTCTGTGAAGTTTAAAGTTAGCAAATATTTTTTTTTTTTTTTAGTTTAAGATTCGTCCTGTACAATGCCTGGGAAACACTCGAGGTAGAGTGTTACGTCCAGGAGTAATTTTTATGGGCAGAAGGCGAATTTAACGGTTAACTCTAGACTTGAACAGGTTAAGTTTGTAGCGATTTGGGAAAGATCATCTTCGGAGTTTGTTCCTCTGGGCAGTGGTTCATAGGAAGGAGTAGTCCGAGTGAAACATACTTCTCACCAATGGGTAGTTTATATAGATACAAGGGGAAGAAACGGTTAACTTTAGACTTCAACAGGTTAACATTGTATTGATTGGGGAAACATCCTCTTGAGAGTTTGTTCCACTGGGCAGTGGTTCGCGGGAAGAAGCTGTTTGAGTGGAAATGAATTCTCACCAATGGGTAGTTTATAAAGACAGGAGGGGAAGAAACGGTTAACTCTAAACTTGAACAGGTTAAGATTGTAATGATTGGGGGAAAATCCTCTAGAGTGTCTATTCCCCTGGGCAGTTGTTCGAGGGAAGAAGCTGTTAGAGTGGACATTACTTCTCACCAATGGGTAGTTTATATGGATAGGTGGGGAAGAAACGGTTAACTCAAGATATGAACAGTTTAAGATTGTAGTGATTGGGGAAAAAATCCTCTTGGGAGTCTGTTGCCCTGGGCAGTGGTTCGCGGGAAAAAGCTCTTCGAGTGGAACTTATTTCTCGCCAATGGGTAGTTTATATGGATAGGAGGGGAAGAAACGGTTAACTCTAGATTTGAACAGGTTAAGATTGTAGTGATTGGGGAAACATCTTCTTGGGAGTTTGTTACCCTGGGCAGTAGTTCGTGGGAGGAAGCTGTTTGAGTGGAACTTACTTCTCAACAATGGATAGTTTATATGGATAGAAGGGGAAAATAGCGGTTGACTCTAGATATGCACCGATTAAGATTGTAGTGATTGGGTAAAATCATATTCGGAGTCTGTTCCCCTGGGCAGTGGTTCGCGGGAAGAAGCTGTTCGAGTGGAACTTACTTCTCACCAATGGGTAATTTATATGGATAGGAGGGAAAGAAACGGTTAACTCTAGACTTGAACAGGTTAAGAATGTATTCATTGGGGAAACATCCTCTTGGGTGTCTGTACCCCTAGACATAGGTTCGTCGGAAGAAGCTGTTTGAGCCGAAATTACTTCTCAACAATGGTTAGTTTATATGGATAGGAGGGGAAAATAACGCTTAACTCTAGACTTGAACAGATTAAGGTTGTAGTGATTGGGGAAACATCTTCTTTGGTGTCTGTTTCCCTGGGAAAGTGGATCTACGGAAGAAGCTGTTCGAGTGGAACTTACTTTTCACCAATGGGTAGAATATGGATAGGAGGGGAAGATAACGGCTAACTCTAGATATGCACAGATTAAGATTGTAGTGATTGGGGAAAAATGCTCCTGGGAGTGGGTTCCCCTGGGCAGTGGTTCGCGGGAAGAAGCTGTACGAGTGGAACTTACTTCTCATCAATGGGTAGTTTATATGGATAGGAGGGGAAGAAACGGTTAACTCAAGATATAAACAGCTTAAGATTCTAGTGATTGGGGAAACATCCTCTTGGGAGCCTGTTCCCCTGGGCAGTGGTTCGCGGGAAGAAGCTGTTTGAGTGGAACTTACTTCTCACCAATGGTTAGTTTATATGGATAGGAGGGGAAGATAACGGTTAATTCTAGACTTGAACAGATTAAGATTGTAATGATTGGGGAAAAAACTTCTTGGGAGTCTGTTTCTTTGGGCAGTGGATCGCCTGAAGAAGCTGTTCGAGTGGAACTTACTTATCACCAATGGGTAGTTTATATGGATAGGATGGGAAGACACGGTTAACTCTAGACTTCAACAGATTAAGATTGTAGTGATTGGGGAAAAATCCTCTTGGGAGTCTGTTCCCATGGGCAATGGTTCGGGGAAAAAAGCTGTTCGAGTGGAACTTACTTTTCACGCATGGGTAGTTTTATATGGATAGGAGGGGAAGATAACGGTTAACTCTAGACATGCACAGATTAAAATTGTAGTAATTGGGGAGTCTGTTCCCCTGGGCAGTGGTTCGCGGGAAGAAGCTGTTCGATTGGAACTTACTTCTCACCAATGTGTAATTTATATGGATAGGAGGGTAAGAAACGGTTAAGTGTAGATTTGATCAGGTTAAGATTGTAGTGATTGGGGAAACATCCTTTTGGGAGTTTGTTCCCCTGTTAGGTAGTTCGCTGGAAAAAGCTGTTTGAGTGGAACTTATTTCTTACCAGTGGGTAGTTTATATGGATAGGATGGGAAGAAACGGTTAACTCTAGACTTGAACAGATTAAGGTTGTAGTGATTGGGGAAAAAACTTCTTGGGAGTCTGTTTTTTTGGGCAGTGGATCGCCTGAAGAAGCTGTTCGAGTGGAACGTATTTCTTACTAGTGGGTAGTTTATATGGATAGGATGGGAAGAAACGGTTAACTCTAGACTACAACAGGTTAAGATTGTAGTGATAGGGGAAAAATCACCTTGGGAGTCTTTTCCCCTGGGCAGAGGTTCGCGGGAATAATCTGTTCGAGTGGAACATACTTATCACCAATGGGTATTTTATATGGATGGGAGTGGAAGATAACGCTTAACTGTAGACATGCACAGATTAAGATTGTAGTGATTAGGGAAAAATCCTCTTGGGAAGAAGCTGTTCGTGTGGACATTACTTCTCACCAATGGGTAGTTTATATGTATAGGACGGGAAGAAACGATTAATTCAAGATATGAACAGATTTAGATTGTAGTGATTGGGGAAACATCCTCTTGGGAATCTGTTCCCCTGGGCAGTGGTTCGTGGGAAGAATCTGTTCGAGTGGAACTTACTTCTCACCAATGGCTAATTTTTATGTATAGGACGGGAAGATAACAGTTACCTCTAGCCTTGAACAGATTAAGATTGTAGTGATTGGGGGAAAATCCTCCTGCGAGTCTCTTCCCCTGGGCAGTGGTTCGCGGGAAGAAAGTGTTTGAGTGGAACTTACTTCTAACCAATGGGTAGTTTTTATGGATAGGAGGGGAAGAAACGGTTAACTAGACTTGAACAGATTATGGTTGTAGTGATTGGGGATACATCTTCTTGGGAGTCTGTTTCCCTGGCCAGTGGATCGCCGGAAGAAACTATTCGAGTGGAACTTTCTTCTCTCCAATGTGTATTTTATATGGATAGGAGGGGAAGATAACTTTTAACTCTAGACATCCACTGATTAAGGTTGTAGTGATTGAGGAAAAATCCTCTTCCGAGTCTGTTCCCCTGGGCAGTTGTTCGTTGGAAAATTCTGTTCGAGTGGAATTTACTTCTCACCAATGCGCAGTTTATATGGATAGGAGGGGAAGATAACGGTTAACTCTAGTCACGCACAGTTTAAGATTGTAGTGATTGGGGAAAAATCCTCTTGGGAGTTTGTTTCCTGGGCAGTAGTTCGCGGGAAGAAGCCCCTTGAGTGGAACTTACTTCTCCCCAATGTGTAGTTTATATGGATATGACGGGAAGGTAACGGTTAACTCTAGACTTGAACAGATTAAGGTTGTACTAATTGGGGAAACATCTTCTTGGGAGTCTGTTTCCCAGGGCAGTGGATCGCCGGAAGAAGCTGTTCGAGTGGAAGTTACTTCTCACCAATGGGTAGTTTATATGGATAGGAGGGGAAGATAACGTTTAACTCTAGACATGCACAGATTAAGATTATAGGGATCAGGGAAAATCCTCTTGGGAGTCTGTTACCCTGGGCAGTTGTTCGCAGGAATAATCTGTTCGAGTGGAACTTCCTTCTCACCAATGGGTAGATTATAAAGATAGGAGGGGAAGAAACAGTTAACTCTAAACTTAAACAGGTTAAGATTGTAGTGATTGGGGAAAAAATTCACTTGGGAGTGTGTTCCCCTGGGTAGTGGTTCGCGGGAAGATGTTCGAGTGAAACTTTCTTCTCACCAATGGGTAGTTTATATGGATAGGAGGGGAAGAAACGGTTAACCCTTGACTTGAACAGGTTAAGATTGTAGTGATTTTAGTTCGCGGGAAGAAGCTGTTCGAATGGAACTTACTTCTCTCCACTGGGTATTTTATATGGATAGGAGGGGAAGAAACGGTTAAGTGTAGATTTGAACAGGTTAAGATTGTAGTGATTGGGGAAACATCCAGTTGGGAGTTTATTCCGCTTGGCAGTAGTTCGCGGGAAGAAGCTCTTCCAGTGGAACTTATTTCTCACCAATGGGTAGTTTATATGGATAGTACGAGAAGATAACAGTTAACTCTAGCCTTGAACAGATTAATGTTGTAGTGTTTGGGGAAACGTCTTCTTGATAGTCTGTTTCCCTGGGCAGTGGATCGCCGGAAGAAGCTGTTCGAGGGGATCTTACTTCTCACTAATGCGTAGTTTATATGGATAGGAGGGGAAGGCAACGGTTAACTCTAGACATACACAGATTTAGATTGTAGTGAATGGCGAAAAATCCTCTTGTGAGTCTGTTTCCCTGGGCAGTGGTTCCCGGGAAGAAGCTGTTCTAGTGGAACTTACTTCTCAGCAATGGGTAGTTTATATGGATAAGAGTGTAAGAAACGGTTAACTCTAGATTTGAACAGGTTAAGATTGTAGTGATTGGGGAAACATCCTTTTGGGAGTTTATTCCCCTGTGCAGGAGTTCGCGGGAAGAAGCTGTTTGCGTGGAACTTACTTCTCACCAATTGGTAGTTTATATGGATAGGAGCGGAAGAAACTGTTAATTCTAAACTTGAACAGTTTAAGATTGTAGTGATTGGGGAAAAAATCTTCTTGTGAGTTTGTTCCCCCGGGCAGTGGTTCGCGGGAAAAAGCTGTTCGATTGGAACTTACTTCTCACCAATGTGTAGTTTATATGGATAGGATGGGAAGATAATTGTTCACTCTAAACTTGAACAGATTAAGGTTGTAGTGATTCGGGAAGCATCTTCTTGAGAGTCTTTTCCCCTGGGCAGTGGTTCGCGAGAAGAAGCTGTTCGAGTGGCACTTACTTCTCAACAATGGGTACTTCATATGGATAGGACGGGAAGATAACGGTTAACTCTAGATTTGCACAGGTTAAGATTGTAGTGATTGGGAAAAAATCCTCATTTGAGTCTGTTCCCCTGGGCAGTGGTTCGCCGGAGAAGCTGTTTGAGTGGAACTTACTTGTCACCAATGGGTAGTTTATATGGATAGGAGGGGAAGATAACGGTTAGCTCTAGACTCTAAAAGAGACAAGATTAAGTCAAGAATTTATATATGCTAAGGAGGTTACTTCGTTTGACGACTGGATCAACAACCAACTAAAAAATGCGTCATCCCATTTGTGAAAACCCAATATTATATAAATAAAACCTAATATGTAGTCTTTGAAAATTAAGTCCTATGTTTTATGTCTTCTATAATATCATCTGAACTAAATGCCATCAAGATTGCCTTGTATTATCATGTAGTTTCATATACAGAAGGATTAGTTACTATATATTGTCGTCGTGCAGCAAAATTTGGCCATCCCTATTCACAAGTCTCGGATGTTTTTTGTGCACTTTTTCGTGCCTACACTTAATTTCTTCACAATACGATGTTCATGTTATTGATTTCCTTTTAGACAAGAATGATTAATGAATAACCGCTTTGAAAGACCACCGTACAGTAACCATAAGCTTTTTAAGGTGCAGTGGCGGTTTTGAATATTGTTTTGGAGATTCACTTAACCGCTGGCCTACTCTCTTTCTGTTGTCAATGAGTATCCATTTCTCATCACATGTAATGTTTCAAATAATACAAAAATGTTTCTTTTTCCCCAGTTTGTACTCATATAGTATGATTACTCGACTTTGTTTCATTGTAATCATTTTCATTGAGCTTATGAGTAATAATATATTGAAAGAAAAATTATATGGAAAGATAAAGAATCAGGAATAAGTCAAGAATATATATATATATATATATATATATCGTTAGACGTCTGGATGAACAACAAGCCAAAGAATGCGTCATTGAGCAGCGCGTGAATTTCTTTGATCTTTTTATTTTCCTCTTTCCCAAAACGATTTCTGCATAACTGGAAACTCATACCTTTGTAGTCGTATGTTCATCTCGCTCTTTTGATGCTAATAATATTCCACCTTCAAAGCGAAACAGCAAAATTAACTACTTTTTTTAAATTATTCTGATTAATCTGATTTCCACCAAAGACATTGTTTACATCGCCTCTAAAACCATTTTTGTTTTAATTTCTGGGGCAATCCCGAAAAAGAATTTATAAAAGATGAACAGTCTGCGTCGAAAACCATTTTTGGTTTTAATGGTGCCGGTAGACTATTAGTGTACAACAGAGAAAATTGTATCTGCATTTCAAATTCTCTTTGAAGCAGTTCACGTCGCATTAATGTCCCCGGAGATTTATCTATTCCTCAACCAGCGGTAGTCTAAATAGAAAAAGTCTAGATTCTTGTTTTGTTTGCCAACCCCTTTCTAAGGGAACAACTCTGAATTCAAAAGGTAACAATGAAGTCTACTATCTAAATTATAATGTGGTAGCAATTTTGAAACTGCGCAGTAAAAAACAATAGGAAAGAGTTGACGTGCATCACGCATGCGCATATGATGACAATTAGCTACCCGCGCGCAGCATTTCATCGTTCAGTCAAGTGGTAGGGAGCAACAAGGTCTGACGTATGGACGTCCCACTTAGCGATTACACCACCAAGGGACAACGCGTCGTAATGAGCTATCTAGGGAGTCAAACTTGTGGAAATCATTTAGGATGTTTTTCAATGATGTTCTTTAGGTTGGTGCAAAAATAATGACGTAATAATGTCGTTTTTTGACTTATTTTTAACATCAAAAAACGACATTATTACGTCATTATTTTTGCACCAACCTAATATAACGTTTCTGGAAAAAGATTTTTTTTTTCTGATGTTTTCTCTCTTTTTTTAGGGAAATGGTTACATTTTCATTCTAGATTTTATATGTTGCCACTTCCTCTTAAATATGATGACGAATTTTGAAACTGCTTTTCCAAGAAGTTTTCTTCCTGTTTATTTAATTTCTTTTCATTCCACGCACACTAAATATACAATCATAAAACTTGTCATACAATTTGTCTATATTTTCGTAAGGTCTCTGAAGCATTTGTTAGCAAAAGTCAGTTTTAAAGTAAGGTTCAAAGATATCCATTCGAAAAAATTAACTTTGGTATACACTTCAAGGATATTGGTTGTCAGGAATAAATTTTGGCACTATGTTGGATACGCTGTACATCAAAAGAACAAGCTTGCTAATAACATATTGCAAGGTTAGTATGCAAAACATTGCTCTTCAGTAAGTACATTTTATTAGTAATTAAGATATATTAATTATGAAAAGAATGACGTTTTAAATTTATCCTTAATTTTCTAATATTTTTGTTTGTTATTAGTTTTTTAATCATTTCACCATAAGCAAAGTAATAAAGCCACTAAAACACTATTAAGAAGAGAGAACAATTAAAAGAAAAAGAATTAAGACAGTAGATAATGATTATAATTTCATTTAAATTTTTGAAGAACAGACTTGACTGAGAAGCAAGAAGACGGAAGAGAGTTCCACAAGCGAGAAGTGCGATAGATCAGTTACATTTAGCTATTTCAACTGATTTTGCCGCCAATCTAGTACTGTGCTTAAATTAATAAAGTTTAGGTACCATAGAGTAGACTTCATCAGAACATTTACCATGAAAGTATTTATAGAAAAAACACAGGGAAACTACGTTACGGTGTTGGAAAGTTGACTGCAGCCGAGATGCCAGGTCAGAACCAATAATAATTTGCTTTCAGAAAGTGATAAATAAAAACTAAAATACAAAGCATAGGTAAGCAATTATGTAGGTAGGTAGGTAGATAGGTAGGCAGGTTAAAAGGTAACTATTCGTTGAAACAAGGTGTTTTTGAGCCTTTTAACAAAATCAGAGAAAAATAAATTTTGTTTTATTTCATTTGAACTTTTTACTTGTTCTTCTTTTATGTGCCATGTTTCTTCAGTACTCTGGCGATGATGGCCCTTCACAATTTCCTGTCCTTTGTAGCTCTTAATAAATTTTGTCTTTTTCTTATCTCTCCTAAACCTTATTCCATCATCCATTTACACAAGCTCATTCTTTTTCTTCTATGTACCGTATGCCTTCAGGACATAAGCGATCATGGCTCTCCACAATTTCCTGTCCTTTGTAGCTCTTAATAAATTTTGTCTTTTTCTTATCTCTCCTAAACCTTGTTCCATCATCCATTTACACAAGCTCATTCTTTTTCTTCTATGTACCGTATGCCTTCAGGACATAAGCGATCATGGCTCTCCACAATTTCCTGTCCTTTGTAGCTCTTAATAAATTATGTCTTTTTCTTATCTCTCCTAAACCTTGTTCCATCATCCATTTACACAAGCTCATTCTTCTTTTTCTATGTACCGTATGCCTTCAGGACATAAGCGATCATGGCTCTCCACAATTTCCTGTCCTTTATAGCTCTTAATAAATTTTATCTTTTTCTTATCTCTCCTAAACCCTGTTCCATCATCCATTTACACAAGCTCATTCTTTTTCTTCTATGTACCCGTATGCCTTCAGTACATAAGCGATCATGGCTCTCCACAATTTCCTGTCCTTTGTAGCTCTTAATAAATTTTGTCTTTTCCTTATCTCTCCTAAACCTTGTTCCATCATCCATTTACACAAGCTCATTCTTTTTCTTCTATGTACCGTATGCCTTCAGGACATAAGCGATCATGGCTCTCCACAATTTCCTGTCCTTTGTAACTCTTAATAAATTTTGTCTTTTTCTTATCTCTCCTAAACCTTGTTCCATCATCCATTTACACAAGCTCATTCTTTTTCTTCTATGTACCGTATGCCTTCAGGACATAAGCGATCATGGCTCTCCACAATTTCCTGTCAGCTATACCACTTAATAAATTTTAACTTTTTGTTAGCTGTCCTAACATTTACACAAGCTCATTCTTCTTCTATGTACCGTATGCCATCAGGACGTAGGCGATCATGGCTCTCCACAATTTCCTGTCCTTTGTAGCTCTTAATAAATTTTGTCTTTTTCTTATCTCTCCTAAACCTTGTTCCATCATCCATTTACACAAGCTCATTCTTTTTCTTCTATGTACTGTATGCCATCAGGACATAAGCGATCATGGCTCTCCACAATTTCCTGTCCTTTGTAGCTCTTAATAAATTTTGTCTTTTTCTTATCTCTCCTAAACCTTGTTCCATCATCCATTTACTCAAGCTCATTCTTTTTCTTCTATGTACTGTATGCCATCAGGACATAAGCGATCATGGCTCTCCACAATTTCCTGTCCTTTGTAGCTCTTAATAAATTTTGTCTTTTTCTTATCTCTCCTAAACCTTGTTCCATCATCCATTTACACAAGCTCATTCTTTTTCTTCTATGTACCGTATGCCTTCAGGACATAAGCGATCATGGCTCTCCACAATTTCCTGTCCTTTGTAGCTCTTAATAAATTTTGTCTTTTTCTTATTTCTCCTAAACCTTGTTCCATCATCCATTTACACAAGCTCATTCTTTTTCTTCTATGTACCGTATGCCTTCAGGACATAAGCGATCATGGCTCTCCACAATTTCCTGTCCTTTGTAGCTCTTAATAAATTTTGTCTTTTTCTTATCTCTACTAAACCTTGTCCCATCATCCATTTACACAAGCTCATTCTTTTCTTCTATGTACCGTATGCCTTCAGGACATAAGCGATCATGGCTCTCCACAATGTCCTGTCTTTTGTAGCTCTTAATAAATTTTGTCTTTTTCTTATCTCTCCTAAACCTTGTTCCGCCATCAATTTAATCAAGCTCATTATTTTTTCTTCTATGCGCCTCGTCCCCGGAAGGCATTAGCGAACATGACTCTCCACAATTTCCCATCCTTTGTAGCTCTTAATAAATTTTGTCTTTTTATCATCTCTTCTAAACCTTCTTTTGTCATTCACTTACTCAAGCTCATTCTTCTTCTATGTAATCTGTCTCTTCAGTACTTTGGCGATGATGGCTCTCCACAATTTCCAGTTCTTTCTAGCTCTTAATAAATTTTGTCTTTTTGTTATCTCTACTAAACCTTGTTCTGTCAACCATTTACTCAAGCTTATTCTTCTTCTATGTGCCGTGTCCTTTCAGGACGTATGCGATCATGGCTCTCCACAATATCCTGCCCTTTGTAGCTCAATAAATTTCTGCTTTTTCTTATCTCTCCTATAACTTGTTCCGCCATCAATTTAATCAAGCTCTTTCTTTTTCTTCTATGAGCTGTATCCCTTCATGACGTAAGCGATCATGGCTCTCCACAATAGCTTGCCCTTTGTAGCTCTTAATAAATTTCGTCTTTTTCTTATCTCTCCTAAACATTGTTCTGTCAACCATTTATTCAATCTCATCTTTTTCTTCTTGTATATGCTATGTCCATTCTGGACGTAGATGTTTATGGCTCTCCACAATTTCCCATCCTTTCTAGCTCTTAATAAATTTTGTCTTTTTATCATCTCTTCTAAACCTTGTTCCGCACTCCATTTACTCAGGCTTATTCTTCTTATATGTACCATGTGCCATCAGGACATAAGCGATCATGGCTCTCCACAATTTCCTGTCCTTTGTAGCCCTTAATAAATTTTGTCTTTTTCTTATCTCTCCTAAACCTTGTTCCATCATCCATTTACACAAGCTCATTCTTCTTCTTCTATGTACCTTGTGCCTTCAAAACGTAAGCGATCATGGCTCTCCACAATTTCCTGTCCTTTGTAACTCTTAATAATTTTTGTCTTTTTCTTATCTCTCCTAAACCTTGTTCCATCATCCATTTACACAAGCTCATTCTTTATCTTCTGTGTACCGTAAGACTCCAAAACGTAAGCGATCATGGCTCTCCACAATTCCCTGTCCTTTATAGCTCTTAATAATTTTTGTCTTTTTGTTATCTCTCCTAAACTTTGTTCTGTCATCCATTTATTCAAACTTAATCTTATTCTATGTACCGCGTCCCCACAAGGTTTTGGCGAACCTGATTCTCCACAATTTCCCGTCCTTTCTAACTCTTAACAAATGTCGTCTTTTTGTCATCTCAACTAATCCCTATTCTATTCTGCCATCCATTTACACAAGCTGGTTAGATAGGTTATGCGCTGCTTCCTTCTGTTCCTCTTGCCTTTATTATGTTATGTGAGTATCAAATTTTCTAAGCACCTTTTCCTCATTATGTGTACAGAAATTTTCAGTTGTCTTTTCATCTATGAGGAGTCTGTCCAGCATTCACTGTCACATATGAGGACCAATATTACATAACAGTTCAATACTCTTTTCTTTGTTTCTAACGAAACTTTCCTGTTTCTTAATACGGTGCTTAGCTTCTGGAAGTCATCTTTCGTCATCCCAATGCACCTTCGGATTTCGGTGACAATTCTGTCCTCTGTTAAAATACTTCTTAGATAATTAAATTTTTGTATTTACTTAAATTTCGCATCACTAATTCGAATGTTTGTCTTTTCTGTTAGCTGGCAACCATACATTCTGTCTTTTTACCAATAATGCTTAGATCTTTCTTCTCGCTTTTTTTTATTACCTCCTGTGGGAGTTCCTGTATAATGCTTTCTGTGTCTTCTACCAACACTGTGTCGTATCTAATATTGTTAATATTGTGGCAACATTAAAAAGAATTAGGTAGAAATCCTATCTTTCTCAGAATAGTCTAGAATTAAGGGGAACAACCCCTGAATTCAAAAGGTAACAGGGAACTCTGCTATTTAATTATTATTTTAAATCCGTTAAATCAGAAAATAACAGCAATTTTTAAATTACACGGTAAAAACATTAGGTAAGCACTGACGCACGACACCACACGTGCGTATGAGATGTTTTAGCTAGCCGCGCGCAGCATTCTATCGTTCAGTCAAGTGGCAGGAAGCAATGAGGTCAGACGCATGGATGCTCCCCTCAGCGATTGCACCATCGATGAACAACGCGCCGTAGTGCGTTGTCTGTAGGCAGTCAAACCTGCAGAAATCATTTAGCAAGTTTTTCAGTGATGTTTTATAACTATAACATTTCTGAGAAAAAAAACAAGATTTTTTTCTGATGTTTTCTCCCCACTTTTTTTTAGTGAAAGGGTTACATTTTCATTGCTAGGTTTTATATGTTCCCATCTCCCTTTAAACATTATTAGGTACCCCATGCTTTCAATATTGGCAGCCAATAAATAATCCTGGTAGGAATTCTAATTTTCTCAGAAACACCTCACTGTAATGGTTGAATAAGTCTGGTGAGAAGACACATCCTTGTCGTATGTCCCTTTCTATTTTTGTATATTTACTGAATTCATTTTCTATCCCCTCGAAGGCGGTTTTGCTTCTATTAGGTTGGTGCAAAAATAATTTCGTTTTCTCACATAGTAACATATGTTAGAAAACGAAATTATTTTTGCACCAACCTAATAGTATAAGATCTGATTTATTCTAATATCCTTCCCAAATATATCAAGCTTACCTAGCAGTTTCAACGGTTCTTGCCGTACGCCTTTTCATACTCTATTAAACATAGTTGTACATAAGCCTCAGGAATTATCTTCTATTCAAGCACAAACGTTTCTTTGGATTTGGTAATGATGTTAATATATCTTGATTATCCTAAGCTCTTCTGTACACTGATTAATGTAAGCAATTTTTATTAAATCAACTGGAAATAAAAATAGAAATAAAACGATTTGTTAATGACTACTGCAGTTCTAACAGGAACACGCGCACACACACACACACATATATATATATATATATATATATATATATATATATATATATATATATATATAAACACACTTATAGGGGCTGCAAAAAATCTCTACTTATTGTATGCCTATTTTGTGTCACAACCTGACTCACTGAGTCAGGTTGTGACACAAGGTCAGTTATTAACGTGGGGATCCCAGTGTTTTCACTCGGACCGCTGGTCCAAGCTGGCCTTAGCTGGTCTTAGCTGGTCATAGCTTGTCCAAGCTGGTCTACGCTAGTCATAGCTGGTCTTGGCTTGTCATAGCTGTTTCAAGCTGGTCAGAGCTGGTCCAAGCTAGTCGTAGCCGTGATACCACCAGCACATGGAAGGATCCCTGTGAATAAGTAATACCATTATTGATGTCTGCATAATCAATACAATAAGTTTTGTGTGCACGTTTTTTTCACTGCATGCCTACTTTTGCATTCCCCTGTATATATATTCTTTCAAAAATTTGAAAACTACCAGCGCCTCTCGTTTCGTGTACATGTGTAGACGTGACATCAACAAAGCCCAATCCAATGAATTCGTAACGGATGAAAAGCGTCACAAAAACTTTTTTCCAATTTGTCATACTATATATATATATATATATATATATATATATATATATATATATATATATATATATATATATATACATATATATATATATATATATATATATATATATATATATATATGGTGAACTCTCCCGTTGTATTCGACGTATGACGGTCAAGCAGTTCAGGTCCTAGGTACCGACAACCCAGATACCAGCACATATGATTTGATTATAGTGGTGAAAGCTTTGTGCAGAACCAACCACACTTTTTCAACGGTCGAATACAGAGACCTGACGCACTACGTGCCACAAGGTTCCCTAGATCAGTTGCCATCCAGGGCTATAGAACCCAGTCGGACCTCCAATTTACCCATAGCTGAAGGGAGAAGATTAATATAAACACACACATATATATAAATGTATGAATATAAATATAAATGTACGAATGTATGTAGATTTAATAATATAGATATATTGTGTCTACATATTGTTATACACAATATCTCCAAACGACCCTCTGCAGCTTTTGAATTCAGAGTTGTCCTTCGACTTAATTAGTTACCAATCAAGGCTATAGAACCCAGCCTGTCCTGCTATTTACTCATAGCGAGAGAGAGAAGACAAAGATTAATACCTTTCCCAAGGGTATTAGCACGTAAGTGAATGTAATGGATTCGACTGGAATTCGAACACGGCTCTCCGATTCCTCAATCCGAGCTGCTATCCACTACTTCAGCGTAGATTGATTATTTATATATATATATATATATATATATATATATATATATATATATATATATATATATATATATATATATATATATATATATATATATATATATATATATATATATATATATATATATATATATATATATATATATATATATATATATATATATATATAGAGAGAGAGAGAGAGAGAGGGAGAGACAAAGTATATATATATATATATATATATATATATATATATATACTTTGTCTCTCTCTCTCTTTCTCTCTCTCTCTATCTATCTATCTATCTATATATATATCTATATATATATATATATATATATATATATATATATATATATATATCAAAGTGTAGAAGAACGAACAGTAAGATTACAGTGTTCAAAAAATTTGATATTTGCTTCGATAACTGTAATTCTGAAAAAAAGCTTTTAGTAACATCCTGATTCCCCACCTGATGAGACGTTTAAAAAAAGGTTTTCCTTTTTTGACGTTGAAACAAAAATATACAATTTTGTAGTGGATATGTACATGGTCTAATGTGACATTGCATAATATATATATATATATATATATATATATATATATATATATATATATATATATGGGATAAAGTTATATAAATTTTGATATATCAAGAAGAGTTTTAGAGGAAATATGTATGACTAAGTTTTGGTGTGACGGGTTTGGTCCCTTAAGACTTCATCAAACTTGGTGTGTTTACGCTGCTGTAATTACGCATGCGCACGAACGAGGGACGCTAAGAATTTTAAATTTACAAAAATATGGAGAGAAAGAGACAGACTTATATAGAGAAAGTGAGATATGACTTCACTGCGCTAGATAGATAGATA
>OZ010616.1:57575930-57595930 GCA_963932145.1 Acanthosepion lycidas | reverse complement strand
ACTGTTTTACTCTTTTTAATTTTTGTTTAATTTTGGATTAAAAAAATTCCAAAATCTTTGCTGGATGCAATGCAATTGTAATACATTTATCAAAACATTACTATTCCTATCATGTAAAAATTGTATATCACACACACGTACACGTACACGTACATGGTATATATTTCACGACTTCTCTTCAGCCTAACTTTTACTTTGATTCAATTTTCCAATTCGAATGTAGCAGTTCAATACAATCTTTTAAAAGTCAATAAATCAAAATACCTAGAAAAAGAAGATAATTTTGTAATTAAAAATTCTAAAACGGATAAGAATAAAAAGAATAGAAAAAAAGAAGTACACCAGTGCAATATACAGATCTTGTAATAATGCTAAATAATTTTGCATCATCAAGAATTCAAACAGGATTTAAATTGTTCATTTAAATAATGTATTTTTTTAAAATCCAGTATCCTTCTCTAGTAACCTTTTTATATGCTGTCTATGGTATCGATACAGTTAAAATTACATTTTTGTTTACACTGATCGTCATTTGAGAAATATTTGAAAATTGACTTTTATCCATAGAACGATGTTCTATTTTACCTTCAGGGTAATGACAAGGGTACCTCACAAATATAAACAACATTATAGTCAGTGCATTCAAATTTGTATGCAAGCATGAATATCAATTTTAAAAACAATCTTCAAGAAACATCTACATTTTTTTTTTAATACTCTTACAAAATATAAGTTTTAAAAAAATGGAAACCTCCCTGACATGTTTTATGTTTTGATTATTATTTATTATTGTTTTGATTATTATTTATTATTATATTCTGATTATTATTTTTTTATTATTATTTATTAATTTTTGATTTTATTTATTATTATGTTCTGATTATTATTTGTTATTATGTTTTGATTATTATTTATTATTATGTTTTGATTATTATTTATTAATTTTTTATTATTATTTATTATTATGTTCTGATTATTATTTGTTATTATGTTTTGATTATTATTTACTAATTTTTGATTTTATTTATTATTATGTTCTGATTATTATTTGTTATTATGTTTTGATTATTATTTATTATTATGTTTTGATTATTATTTATTAATTTTTTATTATTATTTATTATTATGTTCTGATTATTATTTGTTATTATGTTTTGATTATTATTTACTAATTTTTGATTTTATTTATTATTATGTTCTGATTATTATTTGTTATTATGTTTTGATTATTATTTATTATTGTTTTGATTATTATTTATTATTGTTTTGATTATTATTTATTATGTTTTGATTATTATTTATTATTATATTCTGATTATTATTTTTTATTATTATTTATTAATTTTTGATTTTATTTATTATTATGTTCTGATTATTATTTGTTATTATATTTTGATTATTATTTATTAAGTTTTGATTATTATTTATTATTATATTCTGATTATTATTTATTCTTATGTTTAATTATTAATTATTATTATGTTTTAATTATTGTTTTATTCACAGAATTATATGTTTATACTTACAGAATTTTATTTTTTTATTTTAATAATATCTTTTAATTTATTAAAATAAAAACATAGTGGTATTTTCAATTTGTGTTATTTTTTTGTAATAAGTTTTTTACATAATTTTCCTCATTATTTATGCTGTATCTAATGTTGTTGTTTTTTTAATTGACGACCTGTAAGAGTTTTAACGCTTTCAGCCCTGACTACCGCTTTACCGGTGGTAGAGAAAAATGACGTAATACCCAGTCACCGGTTGAACAGTGGTAGAGAAAAATGACTTAATTCCCTGACACCGGTTGAACGGTGGGTAAACACTTGTAACTATTTTTATACCTACCGTGAAACATTACGTAGTAATTATTTGCGAATTTTGACTCAGGGACTCAGGCAGCTGGGTTAAAATCGTTCAGGAACGCTGGGCTCAAATGGTTAAAGGAACCTACTTTATTATCCAAGAATAATATTTGTGAAATTAGTAAATAGACCACTGTTAGTTATTTTCTGAAAAGTACTAATTTTAAATAAATTCTCATTTTTAGTGATTTGGATGTGAACGAATAGTAAAGAATTATGTTCTTCATACTCAGCCGTGAACTGTATGTTCTGATTTTGAGAATTCATATAATTCAGTAAGAGAACATACATATATATATATATATATATATATATATATA
The DNA here is from genome assembly GCA_963932145.1 of Acanthosepion lycidas. Classification (NCBI taxonomy): domain Eukaryota; kingdom Metazoa; phylum Mollusca; class Cephalopoda; order Sepiida; family Sepiidae; genus Acanthosepion; species Acanthosepion lycidas. The sequence continues at coordinate 57,593,745 of OZ010616.1, read as the reverse complement.
TATATATATATATATATATATATATATATATATATATATATATATATAAAGATATCGTCTACATACCTACGATAACGTTTGTTTTGTTCGGTTTTTTGGTTCAACGGCATATCAACACTTTCATTTAATGCTGAAATTTTATTTTCTTGGGAGATTTGTTAATTTTTTTAATATCAAAATCTATTGCTGGAAATTGTTTTTTACTATTAAAAATATATTACTGATATTTATACTATAAAAATATATTTTCATACTTTCATAGTAATTTGACTACAGTTTTAGAGTTACCTATTTGCTTATAGCTGGGATCCTAACATGTGCTACCAACGCATCAGGGTGGTCCTTGGAACAACGATATTTATGTGGTTGTTCTACGCATCTCAAAACCTCCCTATCAGAGGCCTTGCTCCCGGATGTAGTTTATCGTCGTGCTCAACACAGTATGATAAATTATAGGCAATGATCTATCATAGTTATCTAACCACGTTTTCTCAATACTCGCTACTAATTAATAACAAAATAAAACAAGAACCTAGACCAAAGTTAGATCCCATTTCCACTCCATCAAAATAGTTCCTATTATACAAGATATGGTAAAGCTGATTAACATTTTAAGTGTATATTTTTACATTTTTGCTTGATGATGTTCAAAAGATTTTTTCTAGTAATAAATTCATCATCTAATGAAATGTTAGTTAATAAACGTATTATATCCTAATAAAATAAGAGTTATGATTATTTAACTCTTTTATCATCATAAAATAACTGACGCACAATGTTTAAGATTAATACTTGGTTCTATTAAATCACTGAGTTATTTAGCAAGGCGATAACAGAATGAATCAATAGGGTCTATAATAGATTTTACAGTCAAGAGCATCTTATGCTTATGCTTAATTTTATGCGCTTTATGGAATCCATATAAACGTTCCGAAATAGATCCTCTCGTGTCAATATTTTTATAATTTCCACTGTTAATATGATATTTATTTTTTAATGATATCAAGAATAATTTCAGTTGCTTTTTCATTATTGTTGAAAAATACATTAAGATGAAAAACGTTTTAATCTTAAAACTGTACGGATATCATTCTAATGTATAAATTCAATAATAGTTTGACCATGCTGATATAAGTTAGAACTTAGTACATTTTTTACCAGCTTTTGAATTGGTAACGGTACATCTACGATGAAAATGAATAAAATTTTCTCTAAGATTTAGTTTAATAGTAATTAGTCAGTTATGTAACATGCGTGATACACGCTTAGGCGATCATGTATCTTTTAATATATGACTGACGAGGTAGATTTTTCCCGCAGTAGGTTGCCATTTCTTTCTCCGGTAGACCAGTTGCCATCCAAGACAATAGAACCAGGTTTGTCCTGCTATTTACCCATAGCTGGGGGGAGAGGAAGAGGATTCATACCATTCCTAAGCGTATTAGCATGTAAGTGAATGTAATGGATTTGACTGGAATTCGAACTCGGATATCCGTATTAATAGTAATACTAGGTTATAAAGTTGGACTTATTTAACAACTCTTTTGTCCGCACTGTAATGATGTTATTTCATTAAAATATCTTCTATCAGGAACTTTATGAATTCTTGTTTCGATGAATATGTTTTAATCAACCCTATAATTTTCTGCCAACATTCAAAAACTAATATAAATATACACACACATTAAAGAAAACACATACGGGAACTCATAAGTGCATGTACACGCCTACACACATGTTGAATTTACATACACCAGGAAGCAGCTCCGAGGGTGGTACGATAACATTCTGGTGAGATCATTCATGTATAACAACTGACTATGAAACCGAGGCTGGTTGTCTGCAGTATATGTTACTAAGTTATTTTATATATTTTTTGTTCGGATGCAAGACAACATACCTTTCGTTATTAATATAGATACTAGTCTGTTTCCGGTAGCTGTCATCACTCACCACCATGGTCAGTTCTTTGGTGTTCTCTTTCATCTTTACTTAATTCTCTTCTCCTGCAGCGACTCCAGTGCTTAACACACAAGACACCGCTGTGTATTTTACTTTTTAACCATGTATATACCGGAAGTCTTGTATTAAGAGAACTGAAGAACATATTCGTTGCAATGTAACAACACAAAAGGCAAGGATATTGATACACTATCTCCAATATTACACCCATTGGTGGATCTAGACTGGAGCGGACCACCACAGGCGGTCATTTCTTTCTTCTTTTTTTGTGTGGGGGGGGGTGCAATTAGGTGAATTAGTATAATGACGTTCCATTATTTCCATTCTTCCCCAAATTCAGTTTATGGTTAAGTAGAATGAAAAGAGTGCCAAAATTTGATGTAATATCACCCCCACCCCTGTATAGTAGTGAATGCCGGACAATTTGCGCACAGTTGATGGGACAATAGAAATGTTGTTCTACCGAAGGATGCTGAGAATACCATGGATTGAACATGTGAGCAACGACAAAGTTTTAATGAAAATGAAAACAAAATATTTGAACGGATGTCCCTTCGGGGAGGCCCTATACGTTGAAAGACTATTGAGCCTCAAAGTCGCACTAAGGATGTAGGCAAAATGGTCGACTCCCTGTACCGCTCCAGTAAGTACCTAACTCCCCCTGCTATCCCCTACCCTTACAATAGCCTAATCAGACCAAAAATATACTGCTGTCATATTTGGGCTGAAGCTGCACACACCTCACTCTACAGCTTTGATAGAGTTCGAAAACGTCTCCAAGCCCTTGTCGGTGACGGATTATTCTCCGCTCTTCAAACTCTCTCCCACAGATCGGATGTGACAAGAGTCTCTCTGCTATACTGCTACTTCAACGGAAGGTGCTCGGAAGAACTACATTCCCCCGGAGGCAAACCTTCACAGCAAGAACCCGCCATGTCACTTACATTGTAGCAAACCGCCCACATTCTCTCAATATTACATCGGTAAGAAAGTAAGTTCCACTCGAACAGCTCCTTCCCGCGAACCACTGCCCTGTGGAACTGACTCCCAAATAGGTGTTCCCACGGAAATCTTAACCTATTCAAGGCTAGGGTTAACCGTTATCTTCCACTCCTATCAGCACATATTACCTCTTAACGTAACCGTCTACGTAGAGGTTCTTGTAAAGAGTGAACCTTACTGTAAGAAAAATCAGAAAGTGACAGAGAACTTGGAGAATTTGACACTCAAATGACATATTGAAGGCAAAATGGAGTGTAGACATTAAGTAGATGACCCTAGCTAACGATCCTGTTTAAACGGCTTACAGAACAAAGATTAGAACAAATTATAAAAAGATAAACCTCACAAAGAGTTAAAAAGATAAGAAGTTGTGGAGGGCCTTGTTGACCCACTATTTGAAGTGACACAACGCAGAGAATAATAATAATGCACTGGACATTTATTCTTAGGCTTATACTAAATGAGTCAGTTACTGTTAGGTAATTTTTTTCTCATAGTGCCTATATTTTTAATGTAATAAGACATTATCCTAAAAATGGTTATTTACTTTTAAAATAAATGTACGTTGTGGTGTAGTGAATATAGGCTCCGAATGAGAAATTGGAGAGCTGAGTTCGAATACCAGTCGATTTGGTTGCTGTAACTTACATGCAAATACTGTTGAGAATCCGTCTCTTTTCACCCTCTGCCTCACGAAAGCTATGGGTTGACTAGCAGGACAGATTAGGCCCTATAGCCTTGGTTGGCAACCAGTCTACCGCAAGAAGAAGCAGTAATCTACTGAATCGAAAGATACATGATCACCCAAACGTGTATCACGTATGACTCTTAGCTAAGTGACTGACTTAAAAAAAGCTTTCTCATAATTACTTTTTTAATATGTTTTCCATCTTCTTACTTTATTTATGTGTTCTCTGCTATAACTTTTTTGAGGGCAGGGATAAACTCTTATATTAATAATTAAGACTTTTGATATTCGTTTTAAGCATTAACAGCAAAAGCAACACTCTCCCAGCAGCAATGAGTCAAACAAAACTCTCTGATCTGGCAATGCGTTTCACTGAGCATGATCTTACTGAAAAAAATAGATCTTCATGTTGCGATTCAAGCTTTTGCGGAAAGGAAGACTAGAGAAAGTAACTTTTAAAATTACTGCATTTATTTTTGTTACTGATTCCTTTTATTTTTTTGCCTGTAATCAAAATGACAGGCCGTAATTAAAATATTCCTTTATATGTTTTAGATGTCATCCATTAATGCATTTCTTCTTTCCTACGGCTTATGAACTTATCTGAGGTTACTCAAAGTCGAAACATATTTTTGGATTGTAAGAATGTTTCTGGAGATAATAATAAGTTTCTGATACATATCTTACTATTTAACCCATAGCTGGGAGTAGAAGATGTGGATTCATACATTTCACAAGGGTATTTGCAGGTAAATGAACATAAAGAAACCGGTCCTCTGATTTCTCATTCCGAGCCTTCTTATTTATTACACCAGCTGCACATCCAAGCTTACAGCACTTAGTATTCCCAAACGGTCACCCAACTTGGCACTGACCGTTTCAATGTTGCTGAACGTCGTACGGCTGTAAGTCAACAAATATATACCAATTATTGCATGTTCAGAACGGTGTCAAATGTTAGGTATGCCGCTGAATACACCCCTATGTGATTCAAAGCACTTTGGTGTGGTGTACTGCATAGCAAGCTTGTTTCACTTGACCAATTACGACTGAAAAGTGAGTTCGATCCTCACTGGGTATCATTACATTCGACCTTGTACTACTTCTAAGCCTCGCTTAGAGAACTACCACAACCCTCTGTGTTTCACTTTCTAACAATTGTGTACGTGAAAACTTAAATTAAGATAAAATATTTCCTCGATTCATCTTGGAATAAAAAAATATTTTCGGATAATTCAAATTTACATTAAAATACAATATTTTCTCGATTATCCGGACAACTTGGAATAAAAATATTTTCGGATAATTCAAACTTACATTAAGATACAATATTTCCTTGATTATCCGGACACCTTGAAATAAAAAATATTTTCGGATAATTCAAATTTACATTAAAATACAATATTTTCTCGATTATCCGGACAACTTGGAATAAAAAATATATTTTCCGATAATTTAAAAATTCTGGATCACTGAATAGCTAAATTATCGAAAAAGAAGAAAGAAAAACGTAATTTTCTGAAAGAGATTTTGCATTTACATTATCAGGTTATATTTTCAAAAGCTTTCTTGAAGGATTTGTCCATATTATTTTTCATGAAGATATGCGCCAATTTTTTTCTCTTTCACGATGGCTTCATGTTTTCCTGCTGCTAACTCCGGAAACTGGATCAAAACAAACGTATGTGTAAGAGGAACTTCTGGTTGAAACTTTAATATTTGTCAAACATATCACTTCGGTGTTTGAAATTGAAATTTTGAATGTTGTCTAAATTCTCAAAACGCTTGTTGATATCTAAAAAAAAAAAAAAAGAAAAAAAAATAGAACGGGTTTAATTCGAATAACTAAAAAATGTTCGGGTGATTTCTGTTCACTTCATTTCACATTCAGATAATCAAGGTCCGGATAATCAAGGTCCGGATAATCAAGGTCCGGATAATCAATAAAGTATTTTCACTAAAGGACATCCTAGCTGCAATGCAATAACACAAAAGAGTAAAAATATTACTATACATATATTCTAATTACACACACACACATATATATATTACATATATATATATTCTATTACATATATATATATGCTAATTACATAGATAGATAGATAGATAGATAGATAGATAGATAGATAGATAGATAGATAGATCAGTTCACCCCAAAGCAACGCGATAATGCCACTAAGACGCAAATGTCTACTGGGATGAAAAGAGAATAGAAGACTTTAGATAAGACCAGAATCACAGTCCTGAACAGGAAACAAGAGAGAAACCTCTACTCAGAGGCGACATCCTACCGGTTCACGTGAACCGATTCTTAAAATCATCTAAGCGTAGTGAACCGATAGTTGGATTATCCGAAAATAATCTTATATATTAATAGCCAATATTCTAGATAAAATATTAGTTTCGCTACGCTACGATCGCGTATGCGCTTAGTTAAACTCTGATAAACAGACGACCCCTACCGTTTTGAAGTTAAAAATATGACGAATCTTTTAGTGATAAATTTGATAGATCTTCCATTCAATCTTTGGGAATGCAGTAATTCAGTTTAAATGTAGCTAAGAAACCATAACACAATTGATGACACTAGAGTCAAAAAGCATCAAACTTCTGAACATAAATATGATGAGAACAGAATTTCAAACTGGAAATATCTTAAATGTTTTCTATTAAATTATCAAAATGGTTTAATTTTTTTTTTTTTTTGATACTATTTGTTACTTGGTTTGTGATTTGTTTCCATTCTTAGACTGAAAAAGAAAATAAGCAGAATAGGTTCCTAAAGATTACCTGACTTTATAGAACCGGTTCTTAGAAGTTTGGGATGCTATTATATACCTCTTTTCCTGTTCAAAAGACTTGTGAAGAATGTGATCTGGATTATAGATATCACAAGTTTAAATTATATGTATTCAATACTGGCTTTGCTGAGAAGGTTTGGAGCTAGTAAATTTCTGATTAACATTTGAATTTAATATGTATTTTATTATAATCTACAAAATGGTAATAGCGAAATTAGCTGTTTCCTTATAAGCAAACATTCAGCATTCATTCAGTGAATATGTAGCGTCATTAACGGTTGAAATTTATTATCTTTTTTTCTCTTAAAACAGTTTTCAGGAAATTAGACTGCTTAAGTTCACTAACCGTTATCGCTCTTTCTAGTACTGATGGGAGTTTTCCTTCTCATCTTTTACTTAAAGTAGGGTGAAAAATCAAAATCTTGATCATATTATTATGTGCTATCGATTTTAGTAAATTGCTGAAACTGCTGGAAGACTTCAACTGAAAGAGGTTAAACCAAGCAAAACATTCTTAAGCTTTGTACTGATACTAAAATATTAGCGGAAGATTTATAAACAGTATTAGAATTTTCTTATTTTACTCATATGACATATATCGTAATATATTTTAAGGTTTAATTGAATTTATCTATTCTCCTTATACTTACATAATCTATAATAAACAGATTAGGGTTTAAATAATTAAAATACAAAATAGTCTGTCTATATCTATAATTCTCCAGATGTGTATGGGTATGCATGTGTGTGTGATCGAATGTTGTTTATCAGTTTACACTTTGCGCAAAAATCAAAGGCAAAATTTAATGTCTGTAAAAACAGCATACAATCAATTTAGAGAGTTGAAATCTAACGCAAAAGAATTATAAAAAATATATATTATAAATAAAAATATCATATATTATTATTAGGACGGTCCATAAAAGAGGTTCCTTCTTTGCAAAATTGAGAACGCAAAAACGGCCCTTTTCATGGCCACCACCACCCCATTCAAATTATTAACCCCCATTTGGGGATGTGCTTCAGTTGTACCCAATTGTTGTTACTAATATTGATTTTCAGGTGGGCTTGAACTTAAACTGCTCCAATTGAACGGCAAAAATTCCCAGCAATGAAACAACGGGTTGAAGGCGAGTTATATTGCTATGTTTCTGAGATGAGGTATTGTAGTTATTTATACTATTTACATTGTTCGGACTGTTGTCCTCAAGGACACATATCGCAGTAGATAAAAAGCGTTGGTTGAATCAAGTGACTTGGCCCAAAGTGGTGTGAGGTCAATAGCTAGCTACTGCAGTGGTGAACAAAAACTTGCGAGTTGAGTTACAGTGACATAATTGATATTGAGACAATCAGAAGAGGCATAGCACATGGAATTAGAACGATCTATCTGGTGGATGAAATAAATGGTTCCGTTCGAAATTTCAATCACCTGAAGAATGCCGAAACGTAGAACGTCCAAAACGTCGTGAATATGGAAAAAAAGATGAGGACAACAGTCCGAATAATGTAAATAGTTTAGTCATAAATTTAATGAAAAGCACAATGAATTCAAAATTGTCTAAAAATGAATGTAATTTTTTTCATTTCATAAGTTTTATTTTTCAAGAAATACAGGGTGTCCATTAAGTTCGTGTGCACTTTAAAAAACTTATAACTTTATTTGTATTTTATTGTATTTGTGTAAACTCTACATAGAAAAGAAAAGAGGAAGGAACTTTTATGTGATATCTGTACGGTGAATACCGGACAGTCTTATCACAGATGAAGAAGAAATTTGAAGCAACAGAAATTTAGTTCTACAGAAAGACACTCATGGATTGAAGATGTGAGCAACCTTGAAGTTTTAGTGGGGAAATTAGATTTAGAATTAGAAAGGCACATTTGAAATTTCTATGGCACATAATGAGGAAAGAAGGCTTGGAGAATTTGATGCTCACAGGACATACTGGAGGCAAGAGGAACAGAGAAAAAACAAAGTTTAACCTACTTAACGAGCTTGTGTACATTTTTGGCATAACAGGGGTTAAGAGATATAGCGAAATAATAAAATATATTAAAAGCTATAAAGGACTGGAAATTGTAGAGAGCCATAATCGCTCACATCCACAGTGAGACAGCTAGAAGAAGAAGAAGAAGAAGAAGAAGAAGAAGATGAAGAAGAAGATAATAATAATAATATTTTGAGGGAGTACTGTTAAAATAATTCCCCTCAAAGTCATTTTTGAGAAACGTCTAATTCACATTATTTCCCGAATTCTAAAGTTTATTTAAGTATTTGAATATTTATTTAAACATTTACTTAAATTATTTGGAAGATCTCCATCAGTACTAAAATGTGTGATGGCAGTCAAGAAGCCTAAAATCCTGGAAAACTGTTTTAAAAGAAATATTTTTAAATTTCCCCCAAATGTAATACTAACTGTCCCGTTACTGAATGTCAAATGTTTCCTTATATGCGAAAATCTATTTCACCTTTCACATTACCTTTAAGTATATATAATAAATATGTTATGTTTACTTATACAATAAATAATGAATAAATATAAATAATTATATAAATATATAATTATATAAATAATATATAATAATTAATATAATAATAATAATAATAATAATAATATAATAATATAATAATAATAATATAATAATAATTTATATAATAATTATATAAATATATAAATAATTATATAAATATAAATAATGAATAAATATACGCAAATGAAATTGTATAAATACTAATGTATATTGAAATGTGAGCATAAATTTATAGGCTAGGAATGCTGCAGAAGGAATATATATATATATATATATATATATATATATATATATATATATATATATATATATATATATATATATAATAAAAACAGACCACTTTAAGGTTCCATGTAATAAATTATTTCACCACTTCGTTAATTTCCATATGTTTAATACGGCCCGTCAAAAATGTGTAAATTTCTTTTCATTTTTTGTTTCAACCTTTGGAAGTAAAGTCTGATGATCCGCAGTCCTTTAAAAGGGCTGTAGTGAAATAATTTATTACATGGAACCTTAAAGTGGTCTGTTTTTATTTAAATTATTTGCTCTGGATTTACATTGAGCTCTCTGGATTTTATCCTCCTTGGGCTTACCTATACGGATTACCTAGTTTTTCATAAACTATGTATATATATATATATATATATATATATATATATATATATATATATATATATCAATGTCAAGTGGAAAATGAGGTCAACACACAGCGGCGACAGTTTTTTTCATCCTTAAACGCAGTTGTGTTTTGGTTCGACTGTTTATATATGATGGTTAGTGGTGCATTATGAGTAGGTCTATTGTATTATTCTAACGTCTAATGTATTAGACAAATGTGATGTATTAGACAAATTTAAGTTCAGTGAAGAAGAGCTTGGAGAAAATAAAGACGATTTTCGACAAAGCAAGAAAAATTGAATTGGAACTTCAACAAAATAACATCTTAAACCTAAACTAAAGTCGTATCGTATACGTTAAGCTATAAATAACATAAAACATAAATAGATCTACAATCAACATCACAAATTAAAACAAGGCTTTAGTATAATAGGAGTAGATAGGTTCGCCTATCGTCTGGTTCATACTCCTCCCTAGTTTTTTCAACAGAACTCTGAACTTTTATTTTCTATTAAATTACTTTTCTTTCTTGAATAGGAGTATATAGGTTCACACTCCTCTTTGGTCATTTGAACAGGAGTAGAAGGTTTATCCCTTGTTTCCTGTTTAGGATTGGCTTTTCATTTCCTTCTAAAGTCTACTCCAACTCAATACTTCTAACATCTCCTCTTAAAACACTGAACTTTTATTTACTATTGAATTACTTTTTCTTTTATCAATACGAGTAGATAGGTTCACACTCCTCTCCTGTCTTTTGAACAGGAGTAGAACGTTTATCCCTTGTTTCCTGTTTAGGATTGGCTTTCCATTTCCTTCTAAAGTCTACTCCAACTCAATACGTCTAACATCTCCTCCTAAAACTCTGGACTTTTATTTACTATTGAATTACTTTTTCTTTCATCAATACGAGTATATAGGTTCACACTCCTCTACGGTCTTTTGAACAGGAGTAGAAGGTTTATCCCCTGTTTCCTCTTTAGGATTGAGTTTCCAGTTCCTTCTAAAGTCTACTTCAACTCTATACTGCTAACATCTCCTCCTAAAACTTTGAACTTTTATTTACTATTGAATTACTTTTTTCTTTTATCAATAGGCCTAGATAGACTCACACTCTTCTCTGGTCTTTTGAACATGAGTAGTGGTTTATCCTTACACAAAATATTTTGAAATACTAAAGAGTAAATTTATTCAATAAAATCGCCATTGGCTTCAACCACGGCCTCCAGATTACTTCAGAATCTCCTGCAACACTTCTGTACGGTCTCCTTCTTTAAGTTGGTGAATGCTACCATAATCCTTACTTTCAATTCATGTTTGGTGTTACAAGGAGTTTTGTTGGTCTATGCCCCACTTATAATAGTCAAGGGTGTTGCTGCTTGGAGAGCTAGGTGGCCAGATATTAGGGGTGATATGGTCACAGAAATTGTCTGACAGCCATGACTGGGCTCCCTCTGCTCCTGTGACATGGTGCAGAGTCATGCTGCCAGACATTGTCTTCCAGCAGCCACCCTCTTGACCAAGGGTAGCACTATCTCCTCAAAGTACTTGATATAGGCCTCCGTGTTGAGTCTGAGGCCCGCTGGGAAGATGAATGCAGGTATAACGTCGACATTACTAGTGATCACACTAAACACCTTCTATCACCATTAAACTCATCCAACTCTGAAGTGTCCTCAGATTGACACACAAACACTCTGAAATTTTCGTATTGGAGCTTCCGGCGCGAATATCAATCAGTACAGCATGCCATTTGTAAATTTCTAGCGGAGTGAATTGCATTATAGTGCTCTTTTTCTAACTGTTGGTGCCTAACAGACACTACTATACTGTGCAGTCAACAAAATCAAAAGCAAACAACGTGCGAAATTAAAAATATAAAATGGCGACAATTTACCATTGCATCTTGTGTGTGTGTGTGTGTGTGTGTGACCAATTGTATTTTGAATTAACTAGAAACCAAAAACAATGCTAATAGAAAGATCAGCTCAGTGTTTAAGCAATAAATATTGACAGATACAGTTCATTTTAAATTTAAGTGTATCTTTATTTAAAGTATTAACTAAAATGTAATTTTCACATGAATTTTCAGTTTGAATTAACTAAAATAATTCTGAATCCATTTCTTTTTTACAGTAAGGTTCACTTTTTACAAGGCCCTGGGGCAACTGGAGGTAGACGGGGGCCATTTGGGCATATAGGAGTGGACAATAACGGTTAACCCAAGCATTGAACAGGTTAAAATTGTAGTGATCGAGGAAACATCCTCTTGGAAGCTGATTCCACAGGGAAGTGGTTCGCGGGAAGAAGCTGTTCAAGTGGAACTTACTTCACACCAATCGAGTACGGAAGTAATGTGGGTGGTTTGCTACTATGTAAGTGGTATGGCGTTTCCTTACCGTGAAGGTTTGAATTAGCGGGACCACAGAATGTATTTCGTTCGAGTACTTTCTGATAGGCTTGCCACATTCGCCTGTGGGAGAGAGGTATGGGTTGCCCTTGACGTGAAGTCTTGAACTGAATCGTGATATCATTCAATCTTTAATTTCGAAAATAGATGATATGAACCTATTGATTAATGGTTTTGTATATTCATCTAAGTATACAATCTAAGCAAAATTTACTATTCATTTTACACATACATTTTTTTTGTTGTTTACTTGGTTTGTTTATATTTCTTTAGGATTGTAATAAAACTATTAACATTTAACTGTTTGTGAATGTTTTTATGAGTCCATTAGAATAATAAAATGGTGTTTGCAGCTAAGACCCACCATACCACATGATTCCTTTCATATTTCATTAGCAATGAAGAAGTTTCACTTGATTAGCTTCTTCCCTAGAACTGAAACTTTATGGAACAAACTCTCAATAGGTTGTTTTCCCGATCATTGCAATCTTAATCCCTTTTTTCACTTGTGAAACTCACATCCAATCCCTTGCTTTCCAGTCAACTTTGATCTTCAAAAATTTAAACGCAATGTCAATCGTTATATTCTTCTTTATTCCTCCTTTTTTACTGTTCTCGCTCCTTAATAATATTTTTTCTATTTTCATATATTCTTTCATACTCACTAACTTCTTGCTTCTTAGTGACTTTATTGTTTTACTTGGAGTGAAATGATTAAAATCGAGATTTTCATATGCATAGAGATAAAATTCCCTAAACGATGGGAAATGTTTACTGTAAATTCTGTAAAGAGGAATGATGAGCCCTTGTTCTTGTCACAATATCCCAAATTACAAATTGGATACACCAAAATTAACAGAGGATGAAAATTCGACACCGGAATCCGAAGATTTAAAGGGATAACGAAAGATGCCTTCCAAAAATGAAGCAAAGATGAAACAGGAAAATTTTGTTGGAAACAAAGAAAATATTACTGAACGGTTATGTATTAGGTTGGTGCAAAAATAATGACGTAATAATGTCGTTTTTTGACGTATTTTTTAACGTCAAAAAACGACATTATTACGTCATTATTTTTGCACCAACCTAATAATATCGGTACTCCTATAAGGCTGAATAATCTCACAGATGAAGAGGAGACTTGAAATGGAACTCTCTTCTGGCTTCATACTTCCCACCCAGCTTAAATATACAAAAAATTAAATGCAATGGCAATCATTATCTTCTTTCTTTTTAATTCGTGTCTTTTTAATGTTCTCTCTCATCAATAATGTTTTCTTCTTATGTTCTCTCATACTAACGTAACTCCTTACGTCTTAGTTGCTTTATTGCCTTTATTGGATGAAACGATTAAAAAAGGAGTTATCGCTCCAGCATAACCTGATCAACTGATTCTAACCTTTTATTCTTGTGCTCATCATCCAGTAAACTTCTATCCTGAATGGCTCTTACGTTTTGTTCTGCGTGAGCATAAGCGTAAAAAAAGAAAACTGGTAAGTCTTGAGTAACTTTAAACCACGTTTCCATATCAGAATTAAAAAGAAATCTCTACAAATCTGAATAAAGTTAAGATCATTTACTTCTGCAAACATTTACAAATGATTGATGACATATCATAAATAATATTATATGTTCTAAATTACAAAAAAAAATGAGAAGAAATTGCATCGCTAAACTTAAAACGCCCGCTATTAAGTTTCTGAATCTATGGATAAAACTTTTCCACATTTTTATCTGTTGGCAGATAAAATTTGTTCTTTAATTTCTGGGTTTTGTTGCTGTTAATTGTTTACCTAATCATTATATTTAAATGAAGACAAAAAATATGCGCTGAAGAAGAAAATGTCTCAGTTTGGACATTTGTTTGTGATATTTTTTCTAATATGCAATACCATTATTGAAAAAAAAAAATGCGAGTTGCCTCATTTTCAAGAAACTGATAATAACATTATTTTTAATGCAAAATTGGCATTTATAGGCAATCGCAAAGACAAATAGTTAAATGCTTCAAAACCTACGTATTACTCTGATGAGTTTTTGCATTTAATTGGAGAGACTCGTTTTCTCGTCAAGCATCATCATCCTCACTTCTATTAGGTTGGTGCAAAAATAATGTCGTTTTCTCATATATGTTACTATGTGAGAAAACGACATTATTTTTTCACCAACCTAATATTACCAGGTGACGCCGTGTGGTTGTTGCGCAACTCAGCACCTGATAAGATCGCTATACACGTCTCAGTAGCATTCATCAATGCGTAGCTTGTTTGAGTGCAAAGTAGACCTGACGGAGCCCATCCTTCCTCCGGGTCAGACCATAGCCGATGACACCCCCCGACACACACACACACACACCCAACTTGAAGGCTTGCTTTGGTCACGGATACTTGTCCGTTGGTTCCATCGGGTAAAACCTCCACCTTGGCCATTGACTCCAATCTAGAAATCTCTCCACCCAGCGATGGCATGCCATCACTATCCTGGCTATGCCGCCAGAGGTTCAGTTCCATGTGAAAATTATATCCAGCAACTAGTCGAGACTCGTTGTATAAGGTTGGTGCAAAAATAATGACGGTTTTTGACGTTAAAAAATACGTCAAAAACCGTCATTATTTTTGCACCAACCTAATAGTTACCGTCTCTCCGTTGAACACCGCACTACTCGGAACAACTACACGTGGAGTTGCCCGCATAGTTCGGTACTAGAAGCAATGAACTAAGTTTTTTTTTAAAAGGTCCCTAATTTAATACTAAAGAAATAGAACTTTTTGATGGATGTTAACGTTTCAACCTGCGTAATACATCTGCTAGTTTGTAGGCATATATATTAATGGAAATTAGTATGCGTTTGCGCGAATGTGAGGACAGTATGCATATGTATATGTTTTTGTGTGCGTACGAGTGATTTATGTTTGCGTATGTAAGCGAATGTTTAGAAAAAGTCAGTGGGAAACGTGAAAGAGGATGTAAAACAATTAGAAGCAAGAAAGTGTGGAGGAAGGGATGGATGTGTGTCGAAGGAGAGGGGGTGCGCGCGCGCGTCCACTTACGTATGCGTGAACAATTATGATTTGACCGATGTCTGCTTTTAATATTTCGAGACGTAGACAAATATTTTTACGTAAACCAACAAAAACACATTATGGGATATTAGGATTTTTCTTTTTGGGATCAGTAGACAACATAAACCAACTAAATATTTTGTATTCGGCTTGCCCGCACACACCGAAATCTCAAAGAGTTACACTCCTAAACACACTCATATATATATATATATATATATATATATATATATATATATATATATATATATATATATATATATATATATATATATATATATATATATATGTATATATAGGCAATATTATATTTATTTATGTGTATAATTGGTAAATATTCATATCTGATAAGTGAACCGAGAGATGAATATATATATGGGTGTGCACACACACACGTACACACACACGTACACGTACACGTGGCCGAGTGGTTAGAAAGTTCGCTTTTTGACCATGAAACCCGGGTTCGAATCTTACCATGGTAGATTTGTAAAGAAGGAGACTTCCTGATGTTATCGAGCTCGCTCCCAATTTGGAAAGTGCCTGAAAACCATACAATGTCAGTGAAAATTGGTAGACGGAACTCTTGAGATCTATCGATAGCTTTGCTAGCACGAAGCCACAAGGGCATGCTAGCATTGTTCAAATTGTTGATCGTGCTAGATAATACGCTCTTTCCCAGAAACCGTAACTAACGTCTGCTCAACATATTAGGTTGGTGCAAAAATAATATCGTTTTTTGACGTTAAAAAATACGTCAAAAAAATGACAATATTACGTCATTATTTTTGCACCAACCTAATAGTTACAGTATAAACCACAGGTGGGCTCTGTGGGTGTTGAATAAACACAAATGCGCCTGAGCAAGTGTCTTCAATAGGGATTGGATAGCCGCCTTAGTAGACGGGTATTCTTGAATACGAGTGGCCAGATATTATCATACACAAACATGCTTTATTAATGACGACAGACAAGGTACGGTGATTAAGCTTTTTATTTAATCTTTCATATGTTCGTACAAGTTTTCTTCTGAGCACAAAGTGTGTAGAAACTGTCCAAAATTTCTTCATTTCCGAGTGTTTTCGGCTATACTTTTAACCATGATCAGGGGAGATTAATTTTACTTTTAACTGAATGTATGGGTTGTGTTACTTTTGTATCTAGAGTTATTGGAATGTTTTATTTTCCAAACATGGTCAATACAGTGTGGCCGCGTTCATAATTAATGTTATTGAGTGTTGTCCTTTTCTTTTTTTATTATTAGAGCTAACATTATTTTTAATACTTTTTACATGTGGATGAGTTTATTATACTTATATTTTCTATAGGAATACAGGAATGAGATTGTTGCAAGGGAGATAGGAGTGGGAAGTATTAATTGTGTATATGAGGACGTGTAGAATATATATCGGTTGACCCTGGACTTGAAGAGGTTAAAAATATATAAATGTCTGGGATTCTGATTCACAAAGTAACAGTTCTGGGAAAGAAGCTGTCTGAGCTGAACTTACTCTTTACTGAAGAGAATGCGGGTTATTTGACGCCGTATACGCGGTATGGCGAATCCTAGATTTAAAGGCCTGAACTGGTGAAAGTAAGGAATGTATCTCGTTTGAACATTTGCCTTAGAAATAGATAGAATAGGGAGAGCCTAAGCAAAATTTCATTTGCTGGATAAATGCTTCAGGGTTGAAAATAGTTCAACACCGAGTAGGTCGCGTAATCGTCACTCAAAGTAAAGAGAGAGAGAGGAGAAACTAAAAAGGGTATATTATGAGGACGTGCAGGATAAATATCGGTTGACCCTGGACTTAAAGAGGGGTTAAGATTGTAGTTGTCTAGGAGACCAAAATTTCGAGAGTTTGTTTCACGAGATTTCTTGGAATTAAGCTGTCTAAGAGAAACTTGCTCTTTATCAAAGGAAAAACGAAAGGAACGTGGATGGTTTGCAACCCTGAATATGACCTCGCTGCTCCTAGCCGTGAAGGCCTGAGCCGGGTTTATCCCACAAAATCTTGTCTATCATACTGACAGCACCCAGTTCTGGAAAATAACTGAGGCATTTGAAAATACTCGAACAAAAATATGAACTTTGAAAAGTTTATCCAAAATTTTGATTCGGGTGTACAATGATTTATTGGAAGATTAGAAAAATACAATGAAAACATAAGGAAACAGACCGTAACGGATGAATTCAATAAAATGTGTGTGTGTGCGTGTGCTTTTACTATATATATATGACAAATAATGTATATGTATACACACACACACATATATATATATATATATATATATATATATATATATATATATATATATATATATACCGGGTGTAACAGCAAAATTGTCCAAATCGGCTAGCAACGTGGGATAATTACCCATCCCACAAAGATATATACATATGTAGATATATACATATATAGATTCCAAAATTTCCGGTGGCTAAATATTCCGTACATATACTATTTATAGATATATACATATATAGATTTCAAAATTCTCTTGAGAATGAAACAGAACTAGAGACTTTAGTTCAATTTAACTCTATAATTGAATTTGAAGTTTTTAGCTTCTCTTTTTGAAACATGGTAATTCCTGTGTAGCGATGTAACTATATTTTTAAATGAGTAAATTTATGATATTTATGCTCTGTAGATTTGCATTGAGCACTGTTTTGTAGGAATAAAAATATTAATAAGAACACCGGATTATATATCTTACTGTTCTTTCT
>OZ010616.1:57538430-57570930 GCA_963932145.1 Acanthosepion lycidas | reverse complement strand
CATTCAACATTCACGCGGCCGAATAAACATTTACTAAAAATCAAATATGCACAGATACGGATACATTAATATATACACATTTACATATATATTTATGCGTAATCGGACTTGAATATAAATACAATTTAGTTACACTTAGAAATATGTATGGATTTTAGATATTAAGTATATATGAGGATTGTATGACATGTCCATATATGTGTATGCACATGTAAGCAAAATAACTATATATATATATATATATATATGTGTGTGTGTGTGTGTATGTGTGTGTGTGTGTGTGCGTGTGTGTGTGTGTGTGCACATGGGTGTGTGTTTGTGTTCCTTTGTGTGTGTGAAGTGAAACAGACTGATCTTATGCATAAATCAAACAATAATAATGATGATGATGATTATGACGAATAGGAACATTTTGAATTTTTATATCTTTTGCAGATTCTTAAATAAATCTACTCTTTCAAAAACAAATACTAAAATGTAATAAACCTTTGAGGCCTGCAGAGATATTCCAACAAGAAATATTTTTATGTATAAAATAAAAATAAAACAATTATAATCTGGGAGTTGGTATATAAAAGCAATGACGAAGAAATTAGGATATAATAAAAATATAATTTATATAATGTACATTTAATATATGATATACTAACTGCAACAAAATCAAGTCTTCCGAGTAGACCTGCAAAATTTTGCTTCTGCTTTATTACATCCAAAAAACATTTACTTTATATATAGTCGCTGAGAGCCACTCAAGGTAGAGGGTTACAGTTAAAATAGTTATGTTGAATTAGATGTGTGCTATGAATGCAATAGATAGTTAAGATTGAATATTATGACGATAAAGAGGAAAAGATAGTGATTTAACTCTGACTGAAGAGGTTTAAAGTTTTAGCATTTAGAGAAGTAATCATGCAAGACTGGGGTAAATGATAAGTTTAACTTTCTTCTTACAATTGGAATACGTACGACATTATAGTGATTCGACTCTGGAGATAGATTGTCGTATCGCATCATTAAAGATCTGAATTGGTGGAAGAAAAGATTGAAGCAAGTTTGAACATTTGCCATCGAAATATCGATAAAGTAGCAATAGGCTAGAGGCATTATCTGTGAAAAAGAGGCGACAAGGCGAAAAATAAGATCCAGTAGATTTTAAACTCTATCTAGATTGAAAACGTTTTTATCTTGAAAGCTACTCTTGAAATAGCTATAAAGTAGCTGTCATGGTCTGAAATATTAGAACTAAGATATGTCAGAAGATTTACCATGGAAATAGCTATAGAGTAGCGAGAGACTGAGCTGTCAAGGTCTGAAATAGTAGAACTAATGGATGTCAGAATATTTTCCATGGAAATAGCGATAAAGTAGCGAGAGACTTAGCTGTCAAAGTCTGAGATATTAGAACTAATAGATGTCAGAACATTTTTTATGGAAATAGCGATAAAGTAGCGAGAGACTTAGCTGTCAAGGTCTGAAATCGTAAAACTAAGGGATGTCAGAACATTTTCCATGGAAATAGCTATAGAGTAGCGAGAGACTTAGCTGCCAAGGTCTGAAATAGTAGAACTAAGGAATGTCAGAACATCTGCCATGGTAATAGCTATAGAGTAATAAATATGGCGGCAAAGACGAGGACAATAGTCCGAATAATGTAAATAATGTATATAATACCTCATCTCAGAAATATAGACAGATCATGTAAATAGTGTAGATAATTAACAGGAGGATCTAAGAAATACGAATTATAAGGATATGTAGGATAGATAAAAGTTGAACTTAGACATGAAGAGATTATCATTGTAGTGATCGAGGAAGCAACCTTTTGGAAATCTGTTTCACCACAAGTCAGTGGTTCTTTGGAAGAAGCCGTGTGAATTAACCTTCCTTCTTTCTAATGGAATGAGAAGGGCATGAGGATAATTTGTTATAGCACACGTGAAAAGAATGTTCTAGCTGTGAAAGGTCTGAACTGGTAGAACTAAGGAATGTAGCTCATCAGAACATTTGCTATGAAAAGAGCGATAGAATAGCGAGAGGCTTAGCTGTAAAGAACTGAACTGGTGGTACTAAGGAAAATAACTCGTCTGAACCTTACCCATGGAAATAGCGATAGAATAAAGATAGGTTTAGCTTTTCTAAATATTTGCCATGGAAATAGCTATAGAGTAGCGAGTGACTCTCTGTGTCGGCTTGAAATGGTGAAACTATAAGGAAAATTCCACGTTGCATAATTTACCATGGAAATAGCTATAGAGTAGCGAGTGACTCTCTGTGTCGGCTTGAAATGGTGAAACTATAAGGAAAATTCCACGTTGCATAATTTACCATGGAAATAGCTATAGAGTAGCGAGTGACTCTCTGTGTCGGCTTGAAATGGTGAAACTATAAGGAAAATTCCACGTTGCATAATTTACCATGGAAATAGCTATAGAGTAGCGAGTGACTCTCTGTGTCGGCTTGAAATGGTGAAACTATAAGGAAAATTCCACGTTGCATAATTTACCATGGAAATAGCTATAGAGTAGCGAGTGACTCTCTGTGTCGGCTTGAAATGGTGAAACTATAAGGAAAGTTCCACGTTGCATAATTTACCATGGAAATAGCTATAGAGTAGCGAGTGACTCTCTGTGTCGGCTTGAAATGGTGAAACTATAAGGAAAGTTCCACGTTGCATAATTTACCATGGAAATAGCTATAGAGTAGCGGGAGACTTAGCTGTGATGGCCTGAAATTGTGAAATTAATGGATGTCAGAACATTTACCATGGAAATAGCTATAGAGTAGCGATTCGCTTGTGACGTTTCATCTTTTAGAGTGAAAAATCATTCATCACCCTAAAAAGTCGATTAGACTTTTTTTTTTCTTTTTTTTTTTTTTTTTTAACTCTGTCAGGGCTAAAAATTGGGATTTAAGCAGTTTAAGTAAAGATATGTCAGTAATAATCAATGTTTGCTCCTATCTCTGTAAAGAGGCCTCACGTATATATTTTGCACTTGATGTCTGCGGTGAACAATAACCCCAACAGACGTTCAAAGTAACGAGCTCCCTTAAGAGAAGAACCGTTCATGATAATTAGGAAAATTTCAGGCGCTGCTCGGCGATGATAAAACGTCGTGAATATGTCAACAAAGATGAGGATAACAGTCCGAACAATGTGAATAGTGTAAATAATTACAATACTTCATCTCAGAATAGACAGGTCCTGAAGAAAGCTGAAGTTTACAACGGCCGTAACGTCTTGAATATGGCAAAAAAGATGAGGACAACAATCCGAACAATGTGAATAGTGTAAATAATTACAATACTTCATCTCAGAATAGACAGGTCCTGGAGAAGGCTGAAGTTTACAACGGCCATAACGTCTTGAATATGGCAAAAAAGATGAGGACAACAGTCCGAACAATGTAAATAATGTAAATAATTATAATACCTGATCTCAGAAATATAGACAGATATTCCTGTTAAGTCCACACTTGCTTGGTTTTGAAGGTATTAAATGTTACTAGCCATTTTTTTTTAATGAACTGTTAGAGCTCGGTCAGAAAACAGATCAACAGACAGGATCTCGTCATGTAGACTTTTGGAGGTGAACCCATACAATGTGGTATCATCTATATGTAATTGAGTACGTGTATGTTTATGTGTCTATTGGTATATATTAGATTTATGCAAACTTTTATAGCATTGTTAATGTTAGGGTAATCTTAGAATATTCTTTCAAATCGTATGTCAATTAAGAAAGCTTACAAAAAGATCCGAAGTTATTAACATGAAGTCAGAAAAAAAATACCAATTGCTTTTTTTTTGCTTTTGCTCAATTAAAAAGTCTCAGTTTTAGATACGATTATTACTGACGATAAAAATAAATTTACTACTAGAATCCCAAACTAAGAAAAATGTCAACAGTCCGATCAATGTAAATAATTACAATACTTCATCTCAGAAATATAGACAGATACCGAAGAAGATCGAGGCGTAAAACGGCCGAAATGTCGTGAATATGGCAATAAAGATGAGGACAACAGTCCGAACAATGTAAATAGTGTAATATATCAGTCATATAATAATTGTATTTGGTATACTGCATGTCCTTTTTATAATACAAGATATTTGCATTTAAAACACTGTGTAATGTGCAATTCAAAATACTCAGTACTGAAGTTAAAAGTTATTCCAAAATATATCCTGGACAAATGCATAATCTTGAAGTTTGTTTTGATACAATTTATGAATACAATTTTTTTTATAAACTTAGAACAATATAGCACCCAGTAAGAATTTAATTCATTACTGATATTCATAATGGTAATGGTAATATTAGCTCTTTGAATTATTGATGGGTGTTTGCTTATCTCTTCTCAATCAGCGGATGAACATATCATTTGTCCTAAGAATCATTCAAATTTTATTTTATATTATATTCAATAATGCTAATCATAATATTAGCCGTTTCCCTATAAGGAAATATTTGGCATTCATTGACTGAGCAGCCAATACTATTGTCGGTTGAAATGCCTAAAATCTTTCTCTTAAAACAATTTCTCAGGAAAATATATTTGTCAAGTCCAGTAGCTGTTATCGCTCTTTCAATTATTGATGGGTGTTTGCTTATCTCTTCTCAATCTCCGGATGAACATATCATTTGTCCTAAGAATCATTCAAATTTTATTTTATATTATATTCAATAATGCTAATGATAAAATTAGCCATTTCCCCATAAGGAAACATTTGGCATTCATTGACTGAGAAGTCAGTACTGTTGTCGGTTGAAATTTCTATAATATTTCTCTTAAAACAATTTCTCAGGAAAATAGATTTGTCAAGTCCAGTATCTGTTATCACTCTTTCAATTATTGATGGGTGTTTGCTTATCTC
This sequence comes from Acanthosepion lycidas, assembly GCA_963932145.1. Taxonomy (NCBI): domain Eukaryota; kingdom Metazoa; phylum Mollusca; class Cephalopoda; order Sepiida; family Sepiidae; genus Acanthosepion; species Acanthosepion lycidas. Next base: position 57,566,055 of record OZ010616.1, on the reverse strand, counting down.
TTCTCAATCTCCGCATGAACATATCATTTGTCTTAAGAATCATTCAAATTTTATTTTATATTATATTCAATAATGCTAATGATAAAATTAGCCGTTTCCCTATAAGGAAACATTTAGCTTTCATTGACTGAGCAGCCAATACTATTGTCGGTTGACATTTCTGAAATCTTTCTCTTAAAAAAATTTCTCAGGAAAATATATTTGTCAAGTCCAGTAGATGTTATCGCTCTGAATTATTGATGGGTGTTTGCTTATCTCTTCTCAATCTCCGGATGAACATATCATTTGTCCTAAGAATCATTCAAATTTTATTTTATATTGTATTCAAAAATGCTAATGATAATATTAGCCGTTTCCCTATAAGGAAACATTTGCCATTCATTGAATGAGCAGCCAGTACTATTGTCGGTTGAAATTTCTAAAATCTTTCTCTTAAAACAATTTCTCAGGAAAATAGATTTGTCAACTCCAGTAGCTTTTTATCGCTCTTTCAATTATAGATGGGTGTTTGCTTATCTCTTTTCAATCTCCGGATGAACATATCATTTGTCCTAAGAATCATTCAAATTTTATTTTATATTATATTCAATAATTGTAATGCTAAAATTAGCCGTTTCCCTATAAGTAAACATTTGCCATTCATTGACTGAGCAGCCAATACTATTGTCGGTTGACATTTCTGAAATCTTTCTCTTAAAACAATTTCTCAGGGAAATAGGTTTGTCAAGTCCAGTAGCTGTTATCGCTCTTTGAATTATTGATGGGTGTTTGCTTATCTCTTCTCAATCTCTGGATGAACATATAATTTTCCAAAGAATCATTAAAATTTTATTTTATATTGTATTCAAAAATGCTAATGATGATATTAGCCGTTTCCCTATGAGGAAACATTTGCCATTCATTGACTGAGCAGCCAATACTATTGTCGGTTGAAATTTCTGAAATCTTTCCCTTAAAACAATTTGTCAGGAAAATAGATTTGTCAAGTCCAGTAGCTGTTATCGGTCTTTCAATTACTGATGGGTGTTTCCTTATCTCTTCTCAACCTTCGGATAAACATATCATTTATCCTAAGAATCATTCAAATTTTATTTTGTATTATATTCAATAATGTTAATGATGAAATTAGCCGTTTCCCTATCATGAAACATTTGCCATTCATTGACTGAGCAGCTAATACTATTGTCGGATGAAATTTCTGAAATCTTTCTCTTAAAACAATTTCTTAGGGAAATAGGTTTGTCAAGTCCAGTAGCTGTTATCGCTCTTTCAATTATTGATGGGTGTTTGCTTATCTCTTCTCAATCTCCGGATGAACATATCATTTGTCCTAAGAATCATTCAAATTTTATTTTACATTGTATTCAAAAATGCTAATGATAATATTAGCCGTTTCCCTATAAGGAAACATTTGCCATTCATTGAATGAGCAGCCAGTACTATTGTCGGTTGAAATTTCTAAAATCTTTCTCTTAAAACAATTTCTCAGGAAAATAGATTTGTCAACTCCAGTAGCTTTTTATCGCTCTTTCAATTATAGATGGGTGTTTGCTTATCTCTTTTCAATCTCCGGATGAACATATCATTTGTCCTAAGAATCATTCAAATTTTATTTTATATTATATTCAATAATTGTAATGCTAAGATTAGCCGTTTCCCTATAAGGAAACATTTGCCATTCATTGACTGAGCAGCCAATACTATTGTCGGTTGACATTTCTGAAATCTTTCTCTTAAAACAATTTCTCAGGGAAATAGGTTTGTCAAGTCCAGTAGCTGTTATCGCTCTTTCAATTATTGATGGATGTTGCTTGTCTCTTCTCAATCTCCGGATGAACATATCATTTGTCTTAAGAATCATTCAAATTTTATTTTATATTATATTCAATAATGTTAATGATGAAATTAGCCGTTTTTTCTATAAGGAAACATTTGCCATTCATTGACTGAGCAGCCAGTACTATTGTCGATTGAAATTTCTGAGATCTTTCCCTTAAAACAATTTCTCAGGAAAATAGGTTTGTCAAGTCCAGTAGCTGTTATCGGTCTTTCAATTACTGATGGGTGTTTGCTTATCTCTTCTCAATCTCCGGATGAACATATCATTTGTTCTAAGAATCATTAAAATTTTATTTTATATTATATTCAAAAATGCTAATGATAAAATTAGCCGTTTCCCTATGAGGAAACATTTACCATTTATTGACTGAGCAGCCAGTTCTATTGTCGGTTGAAATTTCTAAAATCTTTCTCTTAAAACAATTTCTCAGGGAAATAGGTTTGTCAAGTCCAGTAGCTGTTATCGCTCTTTCAATTATTGATGGGTGTTTGCTTATCTCTTCTCAATCTCCGGATGAACATATCATTTGTCCTAAGAATCATTCAAATTTTATTTTATATTATATTCAATAATGCTAATGATAATATTAGCCGTTTCCCTATAAGGAAACGTTTGGCATTCATTGACTGAGAAGTCAGTACTGTTGTCGGTTGAAATTTCTATAATATTTCTCTTAAAACAATTTCTCAGGAAAATAGATTTGTCAAGTCCAGTAGATGTTATCGCTCTGAATTATTGATGGGTGTTTGCTTATCTCTTCTCAATCTCCGGATGAACATATCATTTGTCTTAAGAATCATTCAAATTTTATTTTATATTATATTAAAAAATGCTAATGATAATATTAGCCGTTTCCCTATAAGGAAACATTTACCATTTATTGACTGAGCAGCCAATACTATTGTCGGCTGAAATTTCTAAAATCTTTCTCTTAAAACAATTTCTCAGGGAAATAGGTTTGTCAAGTCCAGTAGCTGTTATCGCTCTTTCAATTATTGATGGGTGTTTGCTTATCTCTTCTCAATCTCCGGATGAACATATCATTTGTCTTAAGAATCATTCATATTTTATTTTATATTATATTCAACAATGCTAATGATAAAAATAGCCGTTTCCCTATAAGGAAACATTTGGCTTTCATTGACTGAGCAGCCAATACTATTGTCGGTTGACATTTCTGAAATCTTTCCCTTAAAACAATTTGTCAGGAAAATATATTTGTCAAGTCCAGTAGCTGTTATCGCTCTTTGAATTATTGATGGGTGTTTGCTTATCTCTTCTCAATCTCTGGATGAACATATAATTTTCCAAAGAATCATTAAAATTTTATTTTATATTGTATTCAAAAATGCTAATGATGATATTAGCCGTTTCCCTATGAGGAAACATTTGCCATTCATTGACTGAGCAGCCAATACTATTGTCGGTTGAAATTTCTGAAATCTTTCCCTTAAAACAATTTGTCAGGAAAATAGATTTGTCAAGTCCAGTACCTGTTATCGGTCTTTCAATTACTGATGGGTGTTTCCTTATCTCTTCTCAACCTTCGGATAAACATATCATTTTTCCTAAGAATCATTCAAATTTTATTTTGTATTATATTCAATAATGTTAATGATGAAATTAGCCGTTTCCCTATCAGGATACATTTGCCATTCATTGACTGAGCAGCTAATACTATTGTCGATTGAAATTTCTGAAATCTTTCCCTTAAAACAATTTCTCAGGAAAATAGGTTTGTCAAGTCCAGTAGCTGTTATCGGTCTTTCAATTACTGATGGGTGTTTGCTTATCTCTTCTCAATCTCCGGATGAACATATCATTTGTCTTAAGAATCATTCAAATTTTATTTTATATTATATTAAAAAATGCTAATGATAATATTAGCTGTTTCCCTATAAGGAAACATTTACCATTTATTGACTGAGCAGCCAGTTCTATTGTCGGTTGAAATTTCTAAAATCTTTCTCTTAAAACAATTTCTCAGGGAAATAGGTTTGTCAAGTGCAGTAGCTGTTATCGCTCTTTCAATTATTGATGGGTGTTTGCTTATCTCTTCTCAATCTCCGCATGAACATATCATTTGTCTTAAGAATCATTCATATTTTATTTTATATTATATTCAACAATGCTAATGATAAAAATAGCCGTTTCCCTATAAGGAAACATTTGGCTTTCATTGAGTGAGCAGCCAATACTATTGTCGGTTGACATTTCTGAAATCTTTCTCTTAAAAAAATTTCTCAGGAAAATATATTTGTCAAGTCCAGTAGCTGTTATCGCTCTTTGAATTATTGATGGGTGTTTGCTTATCTCTTCTCAATCTCTGGATGAACATATAATTTTCCAAAGAATCATTAAAATTTTATTTTATATTGTATTCAAAAATGCTAATGATGATATTAGCCGTTTCCCTATGAGGAAACATTTGCCATTCATTGACTGAGCAGCCAATACTATTGTCGGTTGAAATTTCTGAAATCTTTCCCTTAAAACAATTTGTCAGGAAAATAGATTTGTCAAGTCCAGTAGCTGTTATCGGTCTTTCAATTACTGATGGGTGTTTCCTTATCTCTTCTCAACCTTCGGATAAACATATCATTTGTCCTAAGAATCATTCAAATTTTATTTTGTATTATATTCAATAATGTTAATGATGAAATTAGCCGTTTCCCTATCATGAAACATTTGCCATTCATTGACTGAGCAGCTAATACTATTGTCGGATGAAATTTCTGAAATCTTTCTCTTAAAACAATTTCTTAGGGAAATAGGTTTGTCAAGTCCAGTAGCTGTTATCGCTCTTTCAATTATTGATGGGTGTTTGCTTATCTCTTCTCAATCTCCGGATGAACATATCATTTGTCCTAAGAATCATTCAAATTTTATTTTATATTATATTCAATAATTGTAATGCTAAGATTAGCCGTTTCCCTATAAGGAAACATTTGCCATTCATTGACTGAGCAGCCAATACTATTGTCGGTTGACATTTCTGAAATCTTTCTCTTAAAACAATTTCTCAGGGAAATAGGTTTGTCAAGTCCAGTAGCTGTTATCGCTCTTTCAATTATTGATGGATGTTGCTTGTCCCTTCTCAATCTCCGGATGAACATATCATTTGTCTTAAGAATCATTCAAATTTTATTTTATATTATATTCAATAATGTTAATGATGAAATTAGCCGTTTTTTCTATAAGGAAACATTTGACATTCATTGACTGAGCAGCCAGTACTATTGTCGATTGAAATTTCTGAAATCTTTCCCTTAAAACAATTTCTCAGGAAAATAGGTTTGTCAAGTCCAGTAGCTGTTATCGGTCTTTCAATTACTGATGGGTGTTTGCTTATCACTTCTCAATCTCCGGATGAACATATCATTTGTTCTAAGAATCATTCAAATTTTATTTTATATTATATTAAAAAATGCTAATGATAATATTAGCCGTTTCCCTATAAGGAAACATTTACCATTTATTGACTGAGCAGCCAATACTATTGTCGGCTGAAATTTCTAAAATCTTTCTCTTAAAACAATTTCTCAGGGAAATAGGTTTGTCAAGTACAGTAGCTGTTATCGCTCTTTCAATTATTGATGGGTGTTTGCTTATCTCTTCTCAATCTCCGGATGAACATATCATTTGTTCTAAGAATCATTAAAATTTTATTTTATATTATATTCAAAAATGCTAATGATAATATTAGCCGTTTCCCTATAAGGAAACATTTACCATTTATTGACTGAGCAGCCAATACTATTGTCGGCTGAAATTTCTAAAATCTTTCTCTTAAAACAATTTCTCAGGGAAATAGGTTTGTCAAGTACAGTAGCTGTTATCGCTCTTTCAATTATTGATGGGTGTTTGCTTATCTCTTCTCAATCTCCGGATGAACATATCATTTGTTCTAAGAATCATTAAAATTTTATTTTATATTATATTCAAAAATGCTAATGATAAAATTAGCCGTTTCCCTATGAGGAAACATTTACCATTTATTGACTGAGCAGCCAGTTCTATTGTCGGTTGAAATTTCTAAAATCTTTCTCTTAAAACAATTTCTCAGGGAAATAGGTTTGTCAAGTCCAGTAGCTGTTATCGCTCTTTCAATTATTGATGGGTGTTTGCTTATCTCTTCTCAATCTCTGGATGAACATATCATTTGTCCTAAGAATCATTCAAATTTTATTTTATATTATATTCAAAAATGCTAATGATGATATTAGCCGTTTCCCTATGAGGAAACATTTGCCATTCATTGACTGAGCAGCCAATACTATTGTCGGTTGAAATTTCTGAAATCTTTCCCTTAAAACAATTTGTCAGGAAAATAGATTTGTCAAGTCCAGTAGCTGTTATCGGTCTTTCAATTACTGATGGGTGTTTCCTTATCTCTTCTCAACCTTCGGATAAACATATCATTTATCCTAAGAATCATTCAAATTTTATTTTGTATTATATTCAATAATGTTAATGATGAAATTAGCCGTTTCCCTATCATGAAACATTTGCCATTCATTGACTGAGCAGCTAATACTACTGTCGGATGAAATTTCTGAAATCTTTCACTTAAAACAATTTCTCAGGAAAATAAGTTTGTCAAGTGCAGTAGCTGTTATCGGTCTTTCAATTATTGGTGGGTGTTTGCTTATCTCTTTTCAATCTCCGGATGAACATATCATTTGTCCTAAGAATCATTCAAATTTTATTTTATATTATATTCAATAATGGTAATGCTAAAATTAGCCGTTTCCCTATAAGGAAACATTTGCCATTCATTGACTGAGCAGCCAATACTATTGTCGGTTGACATTTCTGAAATCTTTCTCTTAAAACAATTTCTCAGGGAAATAGGTTTGTCAAGTCCAGTAGCTGTTATCGCTCTTTCAATTATTGATGGATGTTGCTTGTCTCTTCTCAATCTCCGGATGAACATATCATTTGTCCTAAGAATCATTCAAATTTTATTTTGTATTATATTTAATGATGCTAATGATAAAATTAGCCGTTTCCCTACCAGGAAACATTTGCCATTCATTGACTGACCAGCCAATACTATTGTCGGATGAAATTTCTGAAATCTTTCTCTTAAAACAATTTTTTCGGGGAAATAGGTTTGTCAAGTCCAGTAGCTGTTATCGCTCTTTCAATTATTGATAGGTGTTTGCTTATATCTTCTCAATCTCCGGATGAACATATCATTTGTTCTAAGAATCATTAAAATTTTATTTGATACTATATTCAAAAATGCTAATGATAATATTAGCTGCTTCCCTATAAGGAAACATTTACCATTTATTGACTGAGCAGCCAGTTCTATTGTCGGTTGAAATTTCTAAAATCTTTCTCTTAAAACAATTTCTCAGGGAAATAGGTTTGTCAAGTCCAGTAGCTGTTATCGCTCTTTCAATTATTGATGTGTGTTGCTTATCTCTTCTCAATCTCCGGATGAACATATCATTTGTCCTAAGAATCATTCAAATTTTATTTTATATTATATTAAAAATGGTAATGCTAAAATTAGCCGTTTCCCTATGAGGAAACATTTGGCATTCATTGACTGAGCAGCCAGTTCTATTGTCGGTTGAAATTTCTAAAATCTTTCTCTTAAAACAATTTCTCAGGGAAATAGGTTTGTCAAGTCCAGTAGCTGTTATCGCTCTTTCAATTATTGATGGGTGTTTGCTTATCTCTTCTCAATCTCCGGATGAACATATCATTTGTTCTAAGAATCATTAAAATTTTATTTGATACTATATTCAAAAATGCTAATGATAATATTAGCTGCTTCCCTATAAGGAAACATTTACCATTTATTGACTGAGCAGCCAGTTCTATTGTCGGTTGAAATTTCTAAAATCTTTCTCTTAAAACAATTTCTCAGGGAAATAGGTTTGTCAAGTCCAGTAGCTGTTATCGCTCTTTCAATTATTGATGTGTGTTGCTTATCTCTTCTCAATCTCCGGATGAACATATCATTTGTTCTAAGAATCATTAAAAAAATTTTTTATATTATATTCAAAAATGCTAATGATAATATTAGCCGTTTCCCTATAAGGAAACATTTGCCATTCATTGACTGAGCAGCCAGTTCTATTGTCGGTTGAAATTTCTAAAATCTTTCTCTTAAAACAATTTCTCATGAAAATAGATTTGTCAAGTCCAGTAGCTGTTATCGCTCTTTCAATTATTGATCGGTGTTTGCTTATCTCTTCTCAATCTCCGGATGAACATATCATTTGTCCTAAGAATCAATGAAATTTTATTTTATATTATATTCGAAAATGGTAATGCTAAAATTAGCCGTTTCTTTATAAGGAATCATTTGGCATTCATTGACTGAGCAGCCAGTACTGTTGTCCGTTGAAATTTCCAAAATCTTTCTCTTAAAACAATTTCTCAGGAAAATAGGTTTCTCAAGTCCTCAAATTTTTTTTTATATTATATTTAATAATGCTAATGGAAATATTAGCCGTTTCCCTATAAGTAAACATTTGGCATTCATTGATCGAGCAGCCAATATTCTTGTCGGTTGAAATTTTTTAAATTTTCTCTTTAAACACTTTCTAAGGAAAATAATGTCGTGGAAAGTGTTTACGCATGCGTAAAGCTAACACTAGATAGAATGTTTAATCCTATAGCGTAAATTCTGCAATTTTTATATTTCCGACAGGCAAAAACAAAAAGAAAACTCGTTCATCAATTTATCATTATTTTTTCACATACTATGAATTTCCTAAAATGAGTACCTGTAAGAGTAAGTCAAACTTTTAACAGATATGTGCATTAATCGTATGTATTAGCTTCATTTCTTTCTAATGTTTTTTTATCTTTTAAATTTAACTTTTTAAATTAGATTGACATTCAAAAGAGAAAAAAAATGGAAGCTTTTTTCCAGTGGTCGTTCAAAAAGCTTACATATTTTCCCTTCAATTTGTTTTAGTTAATCCGAAAAAAAATCCCAAATCCTTACTGCTCTAGCAGATATATTAAACATAAAATCCTTGGTTCCACGTTGTCGTGTGTTTTTTTTTATTTTTCCTTTGATTTTTTTTTTTTTGTCCTACAATTTTCTTTAAAACATACACCAAACTGACCCGATTTTCAGCATTTACTTTGATGACAAATCCCATGTCTAACGCTGCTCAGCAAACGGCTTCAAATAAATGTCACCAGAAATTAAATATGTTTGTCTATTAGGAAATGTTTCGATTCATTTAACATTTTGCACTAAGCATATAACTGAGACATTGATAGAGTCTTACTTTTTTGTATAAAGGTCTTAATTTTTGTACATGTCTGTGTTAAAGATGTTTATGCATGTCTTTAGCGATCGAACTGAAATAAAAATATTTCTTGCCTTTATTTATGACGTGACCGTCCTGGAACGTGGAGATGGTGTAATGGTTAGCAAGGTTGTCTAGTTAGAACAATTACAACTGAGTAGTGAGTTCGATCCTCACTGAGTGTAACATACTTTTTTGTCCTTTTATGCAATGGATAAGTATCATTTGAAATAAATTATTTGCGGATTTTTTACTGTAGAAATTTGTTAACATTACTAACAATACTCCTTTGATCGTAGAATCTTTCAATATACTTATATACATGCATGCATACTTACATACATATATGCATAAATACATACACATTTGTGTCTATTCAGCACCGACAGAGCAAACCTACAAAGTTACAATTTCTGGGAGAGAGAGAGCGTATTATCTGAACAATAGCAGCACGTTCAAACCTTCGGTCACGATGACTTATGTTTCGTGCCACCCAATTTCACTAAATTTCACTTGGGTCAACCCGTGGTATGGTTTTCAGACACTTTCCAAAGATGCGGCACTCTGGGATCGTTTCCTCCATGAAATCTTCTGACAAATCGACCATGGTGACACTCGAACCCGGGTCTCATGATCAGAAAGCGAACGTTCTAACCAATAGGCCACGCGCCTATATATGCATGCATGCATGCATACATACATACATGAATCCTTACATGCACACATACATGCATACTTATATACATACATGCATGCACACATACATACATGCATCCTTACATGCATGCATACATACTTACATACATATATGCATCCATACATACATAGATGCACGCATACATACATGTATACATATATACTTACATACATACATAGATGCACATATACATGCATGCATACATACATACATACATGCATATATACGTACATTAATACTTACATGCATGCATACATACAGACTTAGATACAGAAATACTTGCATAAATACATGCACACACATACATACATAGATATATGCATGCATGCATGCATACATATATACACACACTATAGCAAATGGTTTGGGGTTACCTTCTGCATTTCGAAGATTCGCTTAAAAAAATGGAGTTTTTTTTTTAAAAACTAATTTACTAGCTTACTTCGGGGCAGTGGGTTTTATCATATATTCATTAATAATAATAATAATAATAATAATAATAATAATAATAATAATAATAATAATAATAATAAGTTATTGAATAAATGCTTCATAAAATTTAAAAGCTTTGCCTAAACTACCTTGTTGACTAATCGTAATCTTAGAGATGACGAATTTAAAATTTTAGGTAACCCTCTCTAAAAAAAAAACTGGAAAATTACTACTTATTAAATCCAGAGGATTCCCAAATTTTGGCATATAGACACACAAATAGACACACATATAGACACACATATAGACACACAAATAGACACACATATAGACACACATATAGACACACAAATAGACACACAAATATAATTAATAGTCTATCTGATATCGAGCACTTTATTGCAAAGACTGCTTGCCTTAAATGTCTTTTCATTCAGACTTCCACTGACTGACAGCATTTCTGGCTTTACATTAAATATATATAAAATGTCTTAAAATAATTGTCGTACTTTGTCCATTTCATAATATGTGACGTCATTTTTTTTACATTTAGATACGCGACGAATAGATATGAATGTACGAGTGAAAATCATGGAAAATTATAGTTTAAAAACAGTAAAATCGAACTTGGTAACCGAAACGCTCCACTGTGGCTCAATCGGGAAAGCACGTCAGGCTATATGACGGTTCCGTATAGGATACAGGTCCGATTCATATCGGAGGACGCATATTTTCTATGAAAATTTCTCGGACATTCAGGCCAGTTAATGTCGTTAATACTATTATAACCAGAGCATTTACTTAGATATGTGTATCTATAAAAAGAACGTATAAACATGAAAAAATGTCTTTTACATATATATATATATATATATATATATATATATAAAGAAAATCCTTAAAAATCAATAAATCCATTTCGGTTATAATTCCTTGGAATTATCCCTGCCGATTATCAATTTGTATTATATATATGTATATATATATATATATATATATATATATATATATATATATATATATATATATATATATGCATGTATGTATGTATGTATGTATGTGTATGAAAAACGTTTTAAAGGTTAGGAGGCCTACTTTGTTTCATATGACTATGCGTTTACATTCGGAAGTTTTCTGATTCTGTATAATACCTGCGATAAAGGTTAAAGAAAATTAATTTCAATAGTTTGAAAACAGCAATAAAAAAAAATTTATAAGTTTCAACTTGTACAATGCCACTCGAAGTAGTGGTTTACGTTAAGGGGTAATTTATACGGATAGGGGGAGAATATAATGGTTAACACTAGTCTTGAACAAGTTATGTGATCATGGGAACATCCTCTTTGGGAGTCTGTTACATAGGGCAGTGGGAAGAAGCTGTTCGAGTGGAACGAACTTCTAACCGATGCAATACGCAGTGAATGTGGGTGATTGGCTACTATGTAAGTGTCATGGCGGGTCCTAGTCGTGAAAGGTAGAGCTGGCGGAACTAAGGAATGTATTAGGTTGGTGCAAAAATAATGACGTAATAATGTCGTTTTTAACGTCAAAAACGACATTATTACGTCATTATTTTTGCACCAACCTAATAGTTCGTTCGAAGACTTTCAATGGTAGTAGCGACAGAGCAGCGGGAGGCTCGCCACATACCCGGAGGGTGGGAAATAATTCGACGGTTTTGACTCTATCAAGATTTGTAAGTTAGGTCTGTGCAGCTCCCGCCCAAATGATTGAAAAATCACGCTTAAACAATATAGTACATATACTTGTATAGATACAAAAGATACAGTAAATAATGATTTTTATAACGATTGTATAAACCAATATAAACAAAATTTGTTTCATTCTGAAGACAAGAGAAACTACAAGGCCTCGTAATTTTCTCGTAATGACTGGTTATAATCAAGAGACTGTTCAATTCAATTCTGTCCCTGTGAAAGAAAAAAGGCGGGACAGAAGAAAGAATGAAAGAAAGAAAGATAAAAGATGAGCAAAATCCTTTCTCACAAAAGTCATTCTTATCTTTTTTTTATTTCTTTCACTTATATGAATTAACGTATTGAGTAAGCTTCGATTGTTAGAAACTTACTATTTTATACTAAATCTCTTTATAAATCATAAAGGTCGAATTATTTTAATCGCTTCTAATTGGATGCTACTTCTGATGATATAATATAACATTGATAATTTACGTAGATATCAATATACTTTTATGGATTTTATGCCAATAATTTTCACAAGTAGATTTTTATTTATTAAAATAATCTTAGAGGACAACTTTTAACAGTTTAGACTTGAAAAGCTGTGAACAAAACATAGAATTAAACCGAGCTATGCTCTTCAAGTGAAACATTACATGTAATTTCTGTAATAAATTAAATAGTGTATTGCAAATGGAATATGAATAATCTTTTTTTTATCATATTAACGTTTTCACTGAAAGTTGAAATAAATCTGATACAATCGGAAGATTCGGCAGAAATAAATCATTTTCTTCAATTTAGGATCATTTATTTTATTAATATTTTTACTGTTTTTTTTTTAAGTTTGGTTATATTAAATCTACACTTGAGATAACTTTAATTAGCATATAACTGTTTTATTTAACCAAATTACTTTGTTAATTATTAGTATGCATTTTTATAAATTAATTTGAAGTAAAATGAAGTATTTTTTAAAATTATTGTTCAAATAGTATTTCAGAATCTTTGAAACGTTACTATTTTACGATTCAATTAAAACATTAACGGTGGATTTCCGTCAATGCAGTTTGAGGACCCAGTTACCAATGACGTAAATTTTTATTACATTTAAAGAAGTAATAACTGTTCCTCTATTTTAAAAAATATTTTCCACGTGACATAAACTAAATGATATTAATAGTAATAATAATAATAAACACCTCGGAAATTTATCTTCATAGGCACTCTGGATAACAGAAAAACACAAAAATCTGAACCAAAAAAAGATTGATTTGTTTTTTTGTTTTTTTATCAACCATTTGTGGATTATTTAAAAGCGAAACATAATTCTAGATTGTAAGAATAATTCATTTTTTATTTTATTTTTTTTGTGAGTGAATATTGCGTTGACAACTTTTTTTTAGCTAACAATGATTTTTCCAGATAGAAATCCTACTATTTAACCCATAGCTAGAAGAAAAATAGGTGGATTTATAGGCTATTTGCACGAAATTGAATACAATACCTCCGATTTCTGATTACACCACTCGCACATCCCCACAAATAAGAAAACTGATGACACTGCTACCCCTCAGAAGTCATTCGTTAAAAGAATCGCTAAAAAGTATAAAACCGCACCAAATTCTCAAAGACATCAAAAACTACAACAGCAAATAAAAACAGAAGGGTAATGAGTATTTAGTTTGAAAGATAAGTCTGCCAAAGAAACTTGGAAGTCACATATTTAATACAAGTAAATAGGTTCGCCGATCATCCTGTTCACACACCTCCCCGTTTTTTTTTTGGGGGGGGGGGTAACAGGAGTAGAGGTTTATCCTTTGTTTCCACTTTAGGATTGGGTTTCCAGTTCCTTCTAAAGTCTACTTCAACTCTGTACTCTTAACTTCTCTATGTAAACTCTGAAATTTTATTTACTATTTACTTATTTTTTCTCAATATGAGTAGATAGATTCGCCTATCGTCCAGTTCGCTCTCCTCCTTGATTTTTTGAACAGGGGTAGAGGTTTATCACTTTTCTCCTATTTAGCATTGAGTTTTCCGGTTCCTTCTAAAAAAAAATTATTATCTTTCACTCCAAGCACCCTCCTTGCATCCTAGTGGCATTATTGCCTTACTTGGGATGAATTGGTTAATAAAAAATATATAGGAAGATGTTGCAGTACCATTAGCATGGTCGGCTATTGAAATAAAATGTCCCATGATTGACCAATTTTGATCTGCTACGCACATTAGTGTATTAATCTTATTCTGCATAAAATATATTGTGTATTGGAGATGCTGGGTTGATGAAACTAGGTTTTAAGAATCGGCTAGGAAAGAACGTCCTACTGTTTTAGTATTATTGTTTTTGTAAAAATTTATTACGACTTACGGCCACATCACGTTCACACACCTCCCAGTTATATTTTTGAACAGGAGTAGAAGTTTATCTAATGTTTCATATTTAGGATTGGATTTGTTGTGGCTTCTAATGTTTTTTTTTTATTATTATTATTCTCTTTCACTCCCAGTAGATCCTTGCATCTTAGTGATGTCATCGACTTGCTTACGGTGAATTGATCAAAACGAAAAGATGTTTGAGAGCATCCTCAATTGGAGACTGTTTGATCGGAATAGGTTACCTGGTCTGTATTTCTAACAGGACACCACCTACAAGGTAATGTATGGTTTTAACAAAACCCGTCACCATATCAAGCACATTTGACTGTTAAGCTTGCTCCTGGTATACACTTATCAGAATAGGTGTCATTATGGGTTTATTGAGATTTGTATATTTGTACCCTAGAGTCACTATTTTGACATTCTTCTTTCTCACTCAATAATAATAATAATAATAATAATAATAATAATAATAATAATAATAATAATAATTGATTCATTGATTGGAAAAGATTCCAATAGACTCATCGAAGGAATTCCTGATAGCCGATGCCTTAAAGAAATACAAAAAAGTTGTACTCAGAAGTACAACCCAAATCTTACGAAGGGCTTTATCTATGTAAAATATGTATGATTTTTTTCAGAACTGCTCACTGGAAAATATAATGCCATTTCTGATCTTAGGTCTCTGGTCGGGACCCAGAAAGAAAGAGTACATACCTTAAATCAAAGGAAATAATAATAATAATAATAATAATAATAATAATAATAATAATAATAATAATAATAATAATAATAATAATAATCGGTTACAGACGTAGGATCTGTAACAATTTTATGGTACTTTCCAATACGCACAGACAGAACAAACAAAGTTAATAACCCTGACATTGCGCTCAAAGACTATGTAGTTTCTTACTGACATGGCAGTCCCTGTAGACTGCAATGTATCTTTGAAGATCTTCAAAAATCTATCAAAATGCAAGGACCTTGAAATGGAAATCTCAAAAATGTAGCGCATGAGGGAATTAACAATTCCAGTTGTAGTTAAAGCCATCGGATTGATTGGAAAAGGTTCCAATAGACTCATGGAAGGAATTCCTCGTGGCCCATGTCTTAAAGAAATGCAAAAAATTTGCACTCACGAGTACAGCCCACACCTTACTGTTCAGTGTAAAATGTCATGATGCCATTTCTGACCTTATGTCTCTGGTCGGGACTCGGAAAGAAATGGGTATACACCAGAAATCAAAGGAAATAAAACAACAACAACAATAACAACAACAACAATAACAACAACAACAAAAACAACAACAATAATAATAATAAATAAATAAATACGTTATCATACTCCGTATGATAAAGTAGGCCAATAAAAAACTGGAAAATATGCAACTTTTACGAGAAGGAAAATGCAAGAAACTGGTATGAATATCACCAAGGTCCGGTTATAGAGATATGACCTGTAACATTTTTATGGGACTTTATAATAAACAGGGACAGGTCAATCAAAGGTAATCACCCAGACATTGTGATTAAAAACCACAAAGACAAAATGTGCCTTCTTATTGATGTAGCTCTCCATTCAGTTTGTAATCTATATTTGAAGATCTTCAAAAATCTATCAAAATACAAGGATCTTGAAATGGAAATCTCAAAAATGGAGAACAGGAGGACATCAATAATTCCAGTTGTAGTTGGAGCCCTCAGATTGATTGGAAAAGGTTCCAATACAAATTGAAGGGATTACTGGTAGCCCATGCCTTAAAGAAATACCCAAGATCAGAAAAACAGAATGTGCTTTCTTATTGACATGGCAGTCCCTTCAGATTGTAATGTATCTTTGAAGGTCTTCAAAAAACTATCAAAATACAAGGGCCTTGAAATGGAAATCTCAAAAATGTGGCACATGAGGACATCAATAATTCCAGTTGTAGTTGGAGCCCTCAGATTGATTGGAAAAGATTCCAATAGACTCATTGAAGGGATTACTGGTAGCCCATGCCTTAAAGAAATACCCAAGATCAGAAAAACAGAATGTGCTTTTTTATTGACATGGCAGTCCCTTCAGATTGTAATGTATCTTCGAAGATCTTCAAAAATCTATCAACATACAAGGATCTGGAAATGGAAATCATAAAAATGTGGCACATGAGAAGATCAGTAATTTCTGTTGTAGTTGGCGCTCTCAGATTGATTAGAAAAGTTACCGATAGACTCATTGAAGGGATTCCTGGTAGCCCATGCCTTGAAGAAATACAAAAATTTATACTCACAAGTACAGCTCACACATTACGAAGAGCTTTATATATGTAAAATGTGTGTGATCTTAGTTTTGGAGATTGTTTTTTTTTTTTTTTTAGAAAAATGATAAGTGGAAGATGTCAGTAAGCCATTTCTGATCTTAGGAAATCTGTATACAATAGAAATAATAATAATAATAATAATAATAATAATAATAATAATAATAATAATAATAATAATAAGAAGAAGAAGAAGAAGAAGAAGAAGAAGAAGAAGATTGTCGATCTCCGATGACAAGGATTTTCATAATTTAATACTGAAGATTTCTTAAAATAATGATAGTGGTTAATTTTAGGATTATTAATTTACTCAGTATTCTGTGGTTCTACAGAAGGATGCTGAGAATATCATCGATCGAACATTTGAGCAACGATGAAATCCTACAGAATTTATACTTAACATTAGACAGTTAAAATTTCTGGGGGTTTGGAAAATTTGGTACTCACATGACAGAGGAAATCAACGAACAACCTCCCTGGTGAGCTTGAGTGAATGGATGGCGGAGCAGGGTTTGATGGAGAATAGAAAAATGACAAAAGTTATTAAGGGGAACAAGTAACAGGAAAATGTGAAAAGTTATGATCGCCAACGTCCTAAAGGGACATGGCACGTAGAAGAATAAGAATGATGGTTGGGGAAGGAAATATATTGATGCTTGATCACGAGGACTGATCAGAATGGTTGAAATGGATAATGCTCATATTCATATCATTGCTAATAATATTGATTATGCAAAGTCTGTTAATGCTGGTGTTAATATTTTGCATTTCTGTCTGAAGTCGACGCTCTCCATCCCCGGCCATCATTATACTACCCGCCCCATCATATCCCTGTCGTCTACCGACATAGGTAAAAGGCTATGAAATAATGGTAGGCGTAATGGCGTGCATCCAATGGAGAAATACTGGTTGCTAGGTAACCCGATAGGTTGATGCCAAACTCGTGACGTAGAGAATGAGTCTGGTAAGGTCGTTAAGATTTTATGACAGGGAGGTGCTACTGCATGAATAAGAGAGAGTTTGGCTATTTTAAGTTTCGTTTTAGGAGAATCCGCATTTTCAATGAAGTTGCCTCTGTACCGCCGCGATACGTTGTGGCAACACTCGCAAACACGCTGAGTCTTGGCGTCTAGTTGACGTCTTTGCATTAAGCGTATTTTTGTGAAGTACACTTTATAAATTTTCATGAAAGACCTAAAGATTTACGGTTGACAGCGAGCTGTGTAAGTTGTACACTATTATCTCTCAACGTAGACGTGTGTTCTCGTGAAATTAAATAGTTTCCCGATAAAGAAATAATACTCTCCGTAAACAAATATCATATATACAAGAACGATAAAACGGAACGGCACCCTTTGCACATTTTGTTCCTATTTTATTTACTTTAAAATTATTCATTATTTTGATTTTTTTTTTTTTAGTTTTCGTTCCTCGCTGATAACAGTATCAAATTCTGACACTAAAGCATCAAAATCAGAAATTATATTCACTAAGATGGTTGTTATTTTTTTCTTTAATATTAAGATACTTTTCTTTAGTTCCATTTTTAACACAGCATTAAAATCTAAAAAGACATTTACTTTGTCAATATTTGCTTTAGCATAATTTTCATATTTAGTTAATATTGATTAGATCATATATGACATCTATACCCCCTGGTTGTGTGGTTAAAATATTCGCATTCTGGCCATTAGTCAACCTGGGTATGACGATAAACTACATCAAGCAAGTTCTTTAATTGGGAGATTGTAGGTTTTGAGGAACGTGGTACCACCTCTTAATTGCTGTTATCCCCAGGTCCGCCCTGGCGCGAGGTGGTAGCACCTGTTAGGGTTCCAGCTATGGGCAAATAGTGAACCCCTAAACAAAAATCAATAGTGACTTTTTATAATAAATTAAGCAACAAAAGATTTTTATACCAAAATGACAGTTAATGAAACACTAAAATCTGTAAAAATGCATTTTTATAATAAAATTATCAACAATATATTTTATAATCCACAAACTATATATCTAAAAAAAACACATACCTTTACTCTGAAAGTATAAAATTTGGCACAAAATATTTTGGCATTAAATAACCGATAAATGTTGATATGCCGCTAAACAAAAACAACCAAGCAATATTCTGGTCATGGGATACGTGCTTGAATCTCGCTATGCTGTATTTAACAATGAAATCTGACTTTGTGATAATATTTATTAATAATAAATGATTGACATTGCTACAAAACAAAAAAAAAAAAAAACTGAAAACTCGTCAGGTTCTTAAGTAGCCTTGTCAAATCGAGACTCTAATATCAAAGTTGTCTAACCCGTTCTGAAATATCTAAACTGTCATACTACATACAACTGCTTTCTAAGATCAATAGTTCAAAAAAAAAAAAGTTTTGAGCAAGTGAAACCCGGGAGTGGGCGTCTTGGTAAAGATAATCCTTCTTTGACATTGTGCACTGGCGCTACTGATTCACAAAGCAATGTAGTAATTAACAAAAACCACATCACTTGAGGACTACAACAGTTACAATAAAATGGATAGCACAGGTATCTCTAAGAGAAAATAATGACCTAATCAAGACGCTAACGTTCCACACTACTTCAAATAAAATGTTAGGAAGGAAGCCTCAATTAAATTTGGAAATAAACGATTGGTATAATCAAATTTGATAGATACTTATTAAAAGATACGGAATTGAATAAGTATGCAATATACCAAATCTTCAACTGCTTCAGAAAAGATATATATAAAGTCATGTAGTAATTTAATCTAATGTAACAAATAAATGATTGATATAATAAAATTTGACAGATATATAGTAAAGATATATTATCTTGTATGTACTGGATTCCTTCAGAACGTTAACGATCATGGCTCTCCACAATTTCTTGTCCTTTGTAGCTTAATAAATTTTGTCTGTTTGTTATCTTTCCTAAACCTTGTTCGGCCAACCATTTACTCAAGCTTATTCTTCTTCTTCTATGTAGCTTGTGGCTTCAGGTCGGAGCGGATGATGGCTCTCCACAATTTCCTGCCTTTTGTAGCTCTTAATAAATTTTGTCTATTTGTTATCTCTCCAAAATCTTGTTCTGTCATCCATTTACACAAGCTCATTCTTCTTCTATGTACCATATGCCTTCAGGACATAAGCGATCATGGCTCTCCACAATTTCCTGTCCTTTGTAGCTCTTAATAAATTTTGTCTTTTCTTATCTCTCCTAAACCTTGTTCCTTCATCCATCTACGCAAGCTCATTCTTTTTCTTCTATGTACCGTATGCCTTCAGGACATAAGCGATCATGGCTCTCCACAATTTCCTGTCCTTTGTAGCTCTTAATAAATTTTGTCTTTTTCTTATCTCTCCTAAACTTTGTTCCTTCATCCATTTACACAAGCTCATTGTTTTTCTTCTATGTACCCTATGCCTTCAGGACGTAAGCGATCATGGCTCTCCACAATTTCCTGTCCTTTGTAGCTCTTAATAAATTTGTTCTTTTTCTTATCTCTCCTAAACCTTGTTCCATCATCCATTTACACAAGCTCATTCTTTTTCTTCTATGTACCGTATGCCTTCAGGACATAAGCGATCATGGCTCTCCACAATTTCCTGTCCTTTGTAGCTCTTAATAAATTTTGTCTTTTTCTTATCTCTCCTAAACCTTGTTCCATCATCCATTTACACAAGCTCATTCTTTTTCTTCTATGTACCCGTATGCCTTCAGGACGTAGGCGGTCATGGTTCTCCACAATATCCTGACCTTTTGTAGCTCTTAATAAATTTTTGTCTTTTTCTTATCTCTCCTAAACCTTGTTCCATCATCCATTTACACAAGCTCATTCTTTTTCTTCTATGTACCTTGTGCATCCAAAACGTAAACGATCATGGCTCTCCACAATTTCTTGTCGTTTGTAGCTCTTAATAAATTTTGTCTTTTTCTTATCTCTCCTAAACCTTGTTCCATCATCCATTTACACAAGCTCATTCTTTTTCTTCTATGTACCGTATGCCTTCAGGACATAAGCGATCATGGCTCTCCACAATTTCCTGTCCTTTGTAGCTCTTAATAAATTTTGTCTTTTTCTTATCTCTCCTAAACCTTGTTCCATCATCCATTTACACAAGCTCATTCTTTTTCTTCTATGTACCGTATGCCTTCAGGACGTAAGCGATCATGGCTCTCCACAATTTTCTGTCCTTTGTAGCTCTTAATAAATTTTGTATTTTTTATCTCTCCTACACCTTGTTCCGCTAGGGTTGCTAGGTAGGCTATATGTTGTTTTTCTCTGTCTCTATTTATTTATCTTCTCTGTTTACTATCAATCTGTGTTGTTAGTATAAAATTTTTCAAGTCCTCTTTTCTTATTATATGTCCTAGAAATTTCAACTGTCTCTTCCTGATGATTAGTATGTTCTTTATGTTTACATTTTATTTAGATAAAATTTAAATAAATAATATAATGCTGAAGATTTCATAAAATAATGATAGTGGTTAATTTTAGGATTATTAATTTACTCAGTATTCTGTGGTTCTACAGAAGGATGCTGAGAATATCATCGATCGAACATTTGAGCAACGATGAAATCCTACAGAATTTATACTTAACATCAGACAGTTGAAATTTCTGGGGGTTTGGAAAATTCGATACTCACATGACAGAGGAAATCAACGAACAACCTCCCTGGTGAGTTTGAGTGAATGGATGGCGGAGCAGGGTTTGATGGAGATAGCAAAAAGATAAAAGTTATTAAAGGCAACAAGGAACAGGAAAATGTGAAATAGAAATAAAGTTATAATTTAAACTTCGGTGTTCACATGTTCACACCATGAAAATTTAACTAGGGTCCACTCTGCGCAGTTACAGTATAAACAACAGGTGGAGGGTGGTTTAAGCAGGCGTATGTAATAGGGATTTACTAACCGGACTGACAAACGAGCAGTAACCAGGTACTGATTGATATATCACATAATGTAATTATATCACGCATATGTTCACATAACTTACATATATAATAAATCCTTCAGTAATATAGGAGTCAGATTATAATTAAATTAAATGCAACCACTTTAGCATGTCCTCCAAACTATTTATTAAAAGTAAGTCTCATAAATGAGTCAAACTTTACCAAGTCAAATTTTACCAAAATGATTGACTTTATAACTTAAACGCAGTACTAGATTGGTAGCAATTAATGACAATTCGCAATTGAAATGGCTAGACGTAACCGTATGTTTTATGCTAAGTTTCTTTTCTCGCACTACTCGCTTGTTGAAACTCTCTTCTGGCTTTATACTTCCCCATTCAGTTTTAATATTCAAAACTTTAAATGCGATATCAATCGCTATCTGCAGTCTTCGTGATTAATCTTCTATTGTTCTCACTCCTTAGTAATGTTTCTGTTTTCTAATTCTTCCACCCACCTCACCAGTAACCCCTCGTGTCCTAGTGGCTTTACTAACTTGATTAGGGTGAACATGCTTAAAAAACTATATATAAAATATAAATTAAATAACATAGTTAATAATATTAATAATTACAGTATAGATGCATTTTATGTACAATAACAAATGTAACATAACAAAAACGAATATAGCAAAAGAACTAACATATTTGGTTGGATAGATGTGAGTTTGTGACCTTTGCGATCGTCAGACAAACCCCTGACAATCGCAAAAGCGTGAAACCCAGGGTCACAAACTCACATCTATCCAACCAAATATATATATATAGTTACTATATATATATATAGTAACTATATATACAGTAACTATATATAGAGTTTCTATATATATTTATATAGTAATTATATATATAGTAACTATATATAGTAACTATATATATATATATATATATATATATATATATATATGTATATATATAATTACTATATATATTTTTTAACGTCAAAAACGATATTATTTTTGCACCAACCTAATAGTAACTATATATATAGTAACTATATATATATATATATATATATATATATATATATATATATATATATATATATTTACTATATAAATATATATAGAATCTGTATATGGTTTTATATAAAGTTATGTAGTAAATTAATCTAATGAAATAAATAAATGATTGTATAATAAAATTTGACAGATATTTTGTTATGGATCATCATCTTTTTGTATGTGCTGAGTGTCTTCAGAACGCTGGCGATCATGGCTCTCCACAATTTTCTGACCTCTATAGCTCTTAATAAATTGTATATTTTCTTAACCCTTCTAAACGTTGTTCCACCATCCATTTACTCAAGCTCATTCGGTACGGGTTATGCTTTTTTTCTCTTCTGTTCCTTTTACTATGAATTTGTCTTGTGAGTATCAAATTTTCCAAGCCCACTTTCCTCTTCATGAGTCCTAGAAATTTCAACTGTTGGTTCCTGGTGTGAAATATAAGTGTCCTTTTTGTTTTCATTTTCTCTAAAGCTTCGTTGTTGATCCCATGTTCGGTCCATGGTATTCTCAGCATCCTTCTGTTGACCACGTTTCTTTTGTTTCACTAAATTTCTGTTGTTTCGACACTTTTTCTGAAATAATATGAACGAATTACATATTGTTTCTTAAACATCCATTAGAATGTAAATGTCATTTATTTTTTAATGTCATGCCACTTCGTCGATCATATCTCTTCACAGACTCCTTTCTTTTATTATCTGTTAATTACAGTGGCATTTTAGGAAGTGAAGTGACTCCCTGCTGCCGTCTCTACACTTTTGAATTCAAAGTTTGCCTTCTAGCCTTGCTGCCATCTAAAAATGAAATGAAGAGTATTAGTACGAAAATGAATGGAACAGACTAGGACGGATCTTGAACTCAGTTGCCGATTCTATTTTTACGCCCCAATAACCGTTAAGCTACCTGAACATCCTATTTACCCGAACTATCACCAATCACGATAAATGAATGTTCCCTCAGGAAGGCTCCGTGTCTTGAGTGCCTATTAGGAATCAACCTACACCTCGTAGAGCTCGTAGATACTTGTTTGCTTCCCCATACCGCTCCAGTAAGTACCTGACTCATCGTACTACCCTCTACCTTTACAAGAGCTGGATCAGGCCTAATTTGAAGTATTTTTGCCATATATGAATAGGAGTTACCCGGTCTTCACTTTCTAGATTGGATAGAGTCTAAAAGCATCTCCGTGTCCTTGTGGGTGATAAATTATTTTCCACCCTACAACCTCTTTCTCACAGACGAAATGTTGCAAGATACTCTCTGTTCTATTGCTATTTGCTCAGGCGGAATACATTCCTTAGTTCAACCAGTTTTAATCTCAACGGCTAAGACCCACCATTCTACGCACATTGTAAAGAACCACCCTCTTTATCATTGTTTTCCATTGGTGAAATGTCATTTCCACTCGAGCAGCTTCTTCCCATGAACCGCTGCCCTGTGGGATCGACTCTCAAGAGGATGAGTCCCCAATCACTACAATCTTAACCTGTTCAAGTCTACTGTTAACCGTTATCTTCTTCACATATCCGCATAAATTCTGCCTCTCATTCTTGAACCATCTACTTCGAGTGGCTCCCCGGCTTTGTACTGAATGAATATCATTATGTAAATAAATAACTATTATAAAAAAAACTTAAATATCAGAAAAAATATTACTTTGAGGTGCATAAATCGTGAATGATGTAGACAGTAATGAGTCATTAAAATGTGCCTAAATTATTTTTTGAAAATTTTTAGACAAATCTTTTACATCATTATTATTATTATTATTATTATTATTAGGTTGGTGCAAAAATAATGACGTAATAATGTCGTTTTTTGACGTTAAAAATACGCCAAAAAACGACATTATTACGTCATTATTTTTGCACCACCCTAATATTATTATTATTATTATTATTACTACTACTAGTAGTAGTAGTAGTATTAGTAGTAGTAGTAGTTTTAATGTATCTTCTCAAAGTAATTAACTGTTAGGAAAGAGAAAATGAAACGGTGAATAAACTGTGATTTATTGAATTATTTAACCCTAACATACCAATAAATTAATAAATAATTTTGAAATGGAATAAAAGTTGTGAAGGTGAAAATATTAAAGTTCTGTTATTAAAGAGGTGTGTTTATAATGTAGTCAGTGAAAATATTATTTTGAAAGAATAATCCCCTGTATATATTAAGATAGTAATAGGTTGGTGCAAAAATAATGACGTAATAATGTCGTTTTTTGACGTCAAAAAATACGTCAAAAAACGACATTATTACGTCATTATTTTTGCACCAACCTAATAATATAATAATGAAAAATATAGTATAATACATATAGTATAAAACATAAAACAGAAGGCTTTGATATGACAAACAATCCAACTATTGCCATTAACAAATACAGGCCACATTTATGAATGACATTATTTCAAAGTTCTTCTAAATGAAGCAAAGAATTGTGAATATTGGAATCATTAACCAGAGCTGGTTATGTAATTAAAAATGAGTATCAAATGCTATAGAACTTTAAAAACTCATCTGGCAGAAATTTTAACTTCAGTTATATATTTACGATTTTGCACAATTTCTTTATCTTTTCTCTCATCTCTCTCACTTTCATCTCTTTCTCTCACTTTCTTTGTCTGCCTGTCTCTCCTTCTCTTACTCTTACTCTTTACATATTTATTTCATCTATCATCAAATTTTTTAATCATAAAATACAATTCCTCTCTAATTAAACTTTTCCAAATTATTACATCATTTTAAGTATGTTTTATAGTTACAATACAATTGGTTTGGTTTTGTTTGTTTTACGGCATATCAACCTCAATGGGTTATTTAATGCCGACAAAATTTTTATTGTTGGTAATATTTTTTTTCCCAAAATCTATTTCTGGTAATATTTTTTCCTTCAAAAATCTATTTCTGGTAAGAATTTTCCTTCGCTGGTAATATTTTTTTTTGAAAAAAAAGTATTGCTAGTAATATTTGTTTTTCAAAAATGTATTGCTGATAATATTAGGTACAAAAATAATGACGTAATAATGTCGTTTTTTGACGTTAAAAAATACGCCAAAAAACGACATTATTAAGTCATTGTTTTTGCACCAACCTAATAGGTTTTTTTTCGTTTTGTTTTTTTACAAAGTATTTCTGGTATTAAAACCTATTTTTATACTTTCATAGTATTTTGACCCCTTGTTTGGGGGTTAACTATTTGCCTATAGCTGAGACCCCAACAGGTGCTACCACCCCGGATCAGGGTGGGCCTGGGAACATCAGGAATTAAGAGGTGGCTCCACGCTCCTCAAAACCTCCTGATCAGAGGCCTTGCTGTTGGACGTGGTTTATCATCTTACCCAAGACGTGGATGTAATTTATCGTCATACCCAGGACGGTACAATGTAATAAATAATAATATAATTATATAGTTCATTTCATAATGTGTAAATTTAAAACAGTAAATAAGATTAGAAAAGATTATACCTTTGAACACTAATTTCGCCAGATATTTGTATAAAAAAGTAAACAAAACAATATTTATTTAAAATACTACTGTACATACCATAAACTTGTAAAGTTCTAAAGTTGTAAATACAGAACACTGTTATACACTATCAGTTGTTGTAAACTGTGCAACCTCATAATTTTAGAATTATCATAACTTTGGAATTAAAATGTTATTAAATATGCTTTAAATGAAACGAAGTTTTTATTTGAACAAAGTATCTATAAAAAAATGATTTATTTATTTAATATTTTATTTTATTTTTTATTCTTTTGCTATCTTCTGCCAGCCGCAATAATGGAGAAAACATTACCTCGCACTATCGCCAGTGAGACACGCTGCAAGAGCCATTCCGTTTCGCAAGGCTCGTCCCTTAATCGAGACGCAATCCCACCAACCCTCCGAAGGAACGCCATCGAACGAGGGCCAATAACCCCAAAAGTCTCCACTGCCACTGGAGTAAAAGATAAATCTGTCCGCAAGAGGACAATATTTAACTATTTATTTTTATAAACTTATGTATGATAATAAAATTTGATACATGTTTGTACGTCACATTTTGAAATTTGAATTAAATAAAAGTTCGGTAAAAAAAAAAAAGATAATATTAAAATATAGTCGAAATAAATCATAAATCAAATGTAACAGAGTATAAAAAATATTTGCTAAACTTAGTAAAACGCACAAATATTATTATTAACGAAACTTGCTTTAAATCGTCGTATGAAAAAAGATTTTCAAATTTTGTAAACGGATCTTGTAACATTCTTAGACATGATAGAATTTTAAAAGTTTAGCTACAAAACCGCATATATTCATACATGTATGATTTCATATGAGAAATATTTTCATGTGGGAATTTTCATATGGGAATTGATGTGGGAATTTATTGAGAATTCGCTAAGACAGAAGTGAAGAATTAATTCTTACACTTTATCCGAGATTTTTAATTTTGTGTCAATCAGTATGTACGTTTGTATGTATGTATGCATGTGTGTATGTATGCATGTATGTATGTGCATGTCTATGTAGGTACGTAGATATGTAGGAAATTTATTTTTTTTATTTAATCTATATTTTAGGTACACTGATGAGAACATGTAAATATTTTAGGTACACTGACTTTGAACATGCACATACATGTTAACATATATATATATATATATATATATATATATTACATTAAAAACCCAACGATAGTCATGCTTATTTCCCGAATAGACAACCATTACACACAAACACACACATATATACATATATGTGTCTGTGCGCGCGTGCATGTGTGTGCATATATATATATATATAATAGCTGGCCATTCGTATTCGAGGATACACGTCTACTAGGCTAGCCAATCCCTATTGCAGACACTCGCTCAGGCACATTTGCGTTTGAGACCACCTGTGGTTTATACTGTAACTATGCTGAGGAGACCTTAGAGTTTCTGGGAGAAAGCGTGTTATCTAGCGTGATCAACAATTTGAACAAGGCCTGCACGATCAAGCCCTCGCCCACGATAACTTG
>OZ010616.1:57525930-57533430 GCA_963932145.1 Acanthosepion lycidas | reverse complement strand
TAATGTTATCTTTCGATCTGCTCGAAAGCTGTTGACATTAAAAAATCAAATGTTCTGTCCATGTAATCAAGTTTATTCTATGATCAAACGTCTTAGAATTATTTTTCTGCCTACTATTCTTAGTGCTCAAAAAACCGTTCCGCTAATTAAAATTGGCTGCAGTATAAGATTGCTAAGTTGATGTTGAATCTCTTTTTTATTATTAAATGATATTAAATCAAGCCAACACTTGTGATGCATTATGTGGCCATGTAAATAATGCTAATTTTAAAACCTTTGAAATGATGCGCATAATTATTGCAATCAGTCAATCTGTTTCCTTTACTAAGTGAATCACGAGGGCAAAATTCCCCATATCGCTTTGAGACTTTTTCTTTACCTTAGAGACATCAGATATATTACTCACCAGTAAATGTCACCGGGTCACACGTCAAAATGTTCACAGGAAATGTGAATCACGGCTAATGTTAAAAAAGCATTGCCGATAATTTTCAACTATTAATTTTTTTTTTTTTTTTTTTTTTTTTTTACATTGATATTCACCATGTACAAGGCCCAAGTGGTTGAGGGTTACGGAGTAAGAAGCACAGTTTTTGTGCAAATTTGAGAAAATAACACTTAACACTACACTTGAAGAAGTTAAGATTGTAATGATCGGAGAAGCATCCTATTGTGAGTCAGTTCCATATAACAGTGGTTCGTAGGAAGGAGTTACTCGAGTGAAACTTAGATCTTACCATTGGAATACGAATTGAATGAGGATTGGTTTGCTATAATATGCGTGGTATGGGTCTTAACCATGAAGGTGGAACTAAAGAATATAGTTTGTCTGAACACTATCAATGGAAATAACCATAGAACAGCAATATGCTTACGATGTTTTGGGTTTTTTGATGGAGAATAATTCATCACCCACAAGGACGTGGAGACGCTTTTGGGTTCTATCGAGACTAGAAAGTGAAAACTGGATAGCTCCTGTCCATATATATGGCAAAAGTACTCCATTTTCGGTTTAATCTGGTTTTTGGCAAATAAAGACGATACTAGGAGACGTTAGGTACTTACTGGAGCAGTACAGGGAACCGACTATTTATTTTTAATATGATGCATATATTAAATTCTTTATACTTAAATTTCTTTATTGCAATTTATCTAGATTTATTGAATCAATTTTTTTCAATCAAGGCGAAAATGCCACTAAGATGCAAGGGGCTACTGGGAGTGAAAGAGAATTAAAAATACTTTAGAAGGAACCGGAAATCCAATCCTAAACCGGAAACAAAGGATAAACCATTACTCGTATTCAAAAGAACGGAGAAGTGTGTGAACCGGTCGATAGGTGAACCTATCTACTGCTATCTATTATGCTATAACGATTCATTTGGATTATTCCAAAGGTGGGTTTTTATAACACCTTTTCTGGCTGAAATAAAACATAAAGAAAATAAGATACTATTTAAATATCTTAATAACAATTTTAATTAAGAATTTTAATTACATTTTATACTTTCTTTGATATATATAAATTATATTTCTAATTATAAGCATTCACTATTTCCTCTGAATATACTCGATTTATTCTTCTCGCTATGACTTTTTTTCCCAGTTTTTTTCACTTGATTTGGGAATGTTCATAAACAAGAAAATGAAAAAGAAATGAACATCCAATTGGTTTTTACACATTCCATATTTTCTTCGAATCCTTCATTTAGCATTAAATATAATACTCAGATACTGTGTTATATCTTAACGATGCATATATCAATAATATTTCTACTCTAGACAGTGAGTACGATATATAAAATGACGCAACCACTCGTATCCAAGGATGCCCGTCTACTGGAGCGCTTAGCTAATCCCCGTTGCAGACGCCTGCTCAGGCAGATTTGTATTTGTTCAACATTCACAGAGCCTACCTGTGGTTTATACTGGAACTATGCTGAGCGGACTTTAGTTACAGTTTCTGGGAGAGAGCGCGTGAACAGCAGTCTGAACAAGACTAGCACGCTCAAACACTCGGTCACGATGACTTGTGACTTCGTGCTACCACAACTACCAACAGCTCTCCAAGGGTTCCGTTTACCTAATTTCACTCACAAAGCCTGGATTAACCCAGTCACTTCTCTAGACCTATATTTAAAATTTATAGTGCCTGCTTGCTTTGATAGTTTTTTCTTCCTTTCTTGTATTTCTTTCTTTATTGTATTTTGTTAAAATAATAGTGGCTGTCCACTCATATCCGAGAATGCCCGTCTACTTGGGCGGTTAGCTAACCTCCATTGCAGATGCCTGCAATTTATGTTTGTTCAACAAGTACAAGGCCCACTTGTGGTTTATACTGCAACTATTCTGAGCGGATCTTAGTTACAGTTTCTGAGACCTCGGTCACGATGACTTGTGACTTCGTGCTTGCACAAACAACGACAGCTCCCAAGGGCTCCGTCTACCCAATTTCACTCACAACGCTTGGGTCAACCCGTGGTATGTTTTCAGACATTTTTCATAATCGCTGGGATTGCCTCCTCCTGACAAACCTACCATGGGGAGATTCGAAACCGTGCCTCATGGTCAGAAAGCGAATGTTCTAACCACTTGGACACGTATCATATGTTTGTATAATATATACATACACTTACATGTCCACACACACACACACACACACACACGCACTTACATGGACGCACGCATGTATGCATACATACATACGTATATATTGTGTATTTGGGCAGCAATCCTTCTTTTATACGTTTCACCAAAAAAACAACTGACAAGGTACTGCATTAGTGTTACTTTCGTTGTTGGTTGCCCGGTAATGCAATTTAATAATTGTCTATTATGAGTAGTTCATTAATATTTTCTTTTTTTTCTCTTGCTTCAAGTCTCTTGTTCATCTGAGAGGAGATTGTCCAGCATTCACTTCCATATAGGAGGACTGATATTACATAACAGTTCCGTACTCTTTTCTTTGTTTCTCTTGCTTCAAGTCTCTTCTTCATCTGTGAGGAAATTGTCCAATATTCATTGCCATATAGGAGGACTGATATTACATAACAGTTCAGTACACTTTTCTTTGTTTCTCTTGCTTCAAGTCTCTTCTTCATCTGTGATATTGTCAAGCATTCACTGCCATATAGGAGGACTGATATTACATAACAGCTCAGTACGCTTATCTTTGTTTCTATTGCTTCAAGTCTCTTCTTCATCTGTGAGGAGATTGTCCAGCATTCAATTCCATATAGCAGGACTGATATTACATAACAGTCCAGTACACTTTTCTTTGTTTCTCTTACTCCAAGTCTCTTCTTCATCTGGGAGGAGATTGTCCAGTATTCACTGCCATATAGGAGAACTGATATTACATAGCAGTTCAGTACTCTTTTCTTTGTTTCTCTTGCTTCAAGTCTCTTCTTCATCTGTGAGATTGTCCAGCATTCACTGCCATATAGCAGGACTGATATTACATAACATTTCAGTACACTTGCTTTGTTTCTCTTACTCCAAGTCTCTTCATCTGTGAGATTGTCAACCATTCACTGCCATATAGGAGGACTGATATTTCATAACAGTTCAGTACTCTTTTCTTTGTTTCTGTTGCTTCAAGTCTCTTCTTCATCTGAGAGGAGATTGTCCAGTATTCACTGCCATATAGGAGGACTGATATTACATAACAGTTCAGTACGCTTATCTTCGTTTCTCTTGCTTCAAGTCTCTTGTTCATCTGAGAGGAGATTGTCCAGCATTCACTGCCATAGAGGAGGAGAGATATTACATAGCAGTTCAGTACTCTTTTCTTTGTTTCTGTCGATTCAAGTCTCTTCTTCATCAGTGAGGAGATTGTCCAGCATTCACTGCCATATAAGAAGACTGATATTACATAACGTTTCAGTACTATTTTCCTTGTTTCTCTTGCTTCAAGTCTCTTCTTCATCTATGAGGAGATTGTCCAGCATTTACTGCCATATAGGAGGACTGATATTACATAACAGTTCAGTACTCTTTTCATTGTTTCTAAAAGCATGTTCCTCTTTCTTAATACTTTAAATATTTTGCATGTAATTTTATGCTTTCAACCACAGATATTTTATACGTAATTTTATACTTTCAGTGTAAAAACTATGTTTTTTAGATATATAATTTATAGATCATAAAATGTATTATTGGTAATTTTACTATAAAAAGGTATTTTTATATTTTTTAGAGTTGCATCAATCTTCATTTTGCTATAAAAATGTAATGATGATTTCTGTTTGGAGTCCACTTTTTGCCCATCGGTGGGACCCTAATTGGTACTACTTTCTCTGGTCATTGTGGTCCTAGGAACAGCAGTAGTTAAGACGTGGTTCCACGCTCCTTAAAACCTCCAATCTCCCGGATGCAGTTTGTCGTTATACCCAGGGCTGCTAGTTAAGTGGTGGTTCCATGCTTCTCAAACCTACACTCCCCCGATCTTTACTCATGTCTTATTAGTAAGTCCAATCGGTTCGATAAAATAAAACAGACAGCTTATGTCGAAAATTACTTCCAATCGGTTATTAACTGGGGCAAGAAATGGCTTGCAAATTTTAAGGCCTTCAAAATAAAACTGCTGTATTTTAGTCATCTTAGAGAAGCTATTTTTTTACCTCTCATGCTAACCTCATTGCGCTTTCTCGGTCTGACGCTTTCCATTGACAGGAAGTGGATCGATTATATTGAAAAAATTGCTAAGTCTGATGCTGGGTATATTGGTTCACTGTGTCGAGTCAGAGAGTTTTTCTTGCCAGAATCCATCTTGCATATTTATAAATTAACGATTTGTCCAAGCATTTATCTACAACTGGTCTGATACTCATATTATATATTTCCATATTCTTGATAAAATCCAAAGAAATATCTGTAAATTTATCAATCCTGACCTGGCATCTCGTCTTCTATCACTTTCCTACAATGGTAACACAGCTTCTTTATATCTTTTCTATAAATATGGCAAGTGTTCTAATGAGCTTTCCTCTTCGGTAACTCGATCTCAAGAATTTAATTGTAATACTCGATTGACAACTACGTCTCGTCATTTTACTGTTGAAATAGCTAGATGGAACCGTAATTTCTATGTCAATATTTTTTCTCTGGCATTTCTTACCTATGGAACTCTCATCCGACTTCTTGCTTTCCTGCCAAGATCTTCAAAAAACTAAATGCAACATCAAACACCATCTTCTGTCTTCCTGAATCTTGTTCTTTTATTTTTCTTTTATTTCTCTAACGTTTTCTTATTTTATTTCCATCTCGATAACCCCCATGCGTCTTAGTGGCAATATAGCCTTAAATGGAGTAAAATGATTAAAAAAAAAAAAAAAAAAAAAGATTGATGAATATCATACCTATGTAGACAAATTCCACTAGTGGCCCTTGTAAACTCCAACAGAATACACACCCGGCACAATTACAGAGACTTCACCAGGTTATGTAACATACTTCTGACAAGTCGGATTTATGGCTTCATCTGGTTTCCATTTGCTTTGCTTTGTTTTTCAAATTTTCATCGTTTTTCACGAGTCTTTGAAGCTTTTTTTTAAAGAAACGGGTTATTGTGTCTAAGATTTTCACTTTCATATTTTATAGTTTTTGTAGTTCCCTTCTAATCTGTTACATGCTCGCTACCGGACGAGTGCATCCAATGTTTAGTACATATCTACATTTCTACCATTCGTCCATGCTTAGAATATTGCTACCACATATGGCCCGATGCCCTGCTATTTACCTTGAGCTCCTTGATAAAATCCAAAGAAAAATCAGCAATATTATTAGTCCCGATCTGGCAACCTCTTTCCCACCACCATAAGGTTGCCCCTCTATGTCTTTTCTATAAATACTTTCATGGTAAAAATACTGAAAATAATTTATATATCCAACGCATGGCAATTTATTTTCCAATCATGTATTAAGATAGACCAATAAGTCCATACTTAGTTATAAGTTAGCTTAATTCTACTCTGAAATTCTTACTACATGATGCTCAATCTATGACATTAGTACTCAAAACTAAAGTGCATTAGCAAGAAAGGAGATTATGTTGAAAAATACGTTTTATCTAAAATAAATTCCAGTCATTAATTATAGACTTATTGATATACAAACGTAAATAAAAAGTCCATTATCTGACATATCTATAATTCTACCATTCATTCTTGCTTAGAATATTGCTGCCACATATGGTCTGGAGTTCCTTCTATAGAGATCCTTGATAAAATCCAAAGAAGAATCTGCAATATTATTGGTCCTGATCTGGTGGCTCAGCTTCAGTCACTTTCCCATCACCCTAAGGTTGCCTCTCTATGTTTTTTTCTTTTTCATGGTAATTGTTCGAACGAGCTCTTCACTATGGTACCTGGGCTTTTTAAATTTAAGCGCAGTTCTAGACTGGTGTCGGGATCTCATCAGTTTAAAGTTAAACTGACTAGATGTAGCCGTAAGTTCTATTCTAACAGTTTCTTCTCTCGAACTTCTCGCTTGTGGAACTCCCTTCCGGTTCCATGCTTTCCAGCTAACTTTAATCTAAAAAAAGTTTAAATGCAATGTCAATCGCTATCTTCTGTTCACCTGATTACTCTTTTTCTCTTCCCGCTTATTATTAATGTTTCTGCCCCTAATTCTTCCACAACCCTGTAACCCCTTCTCTCTTGCATGGGGCGATACCGCTTTAAAAAAAAGTAAATATTTCTAGTTTGCGTTCATATTTCACTCGGTTACTATATTCACTAATAATGTGGATTACTGTTTGGTTTCTCTCCGGTACTAGTGTTACTTCTGTTTGATGTCATTTAATTGATCAGTCTGTCTATATTTCTGAGATGAGGTATTATGTACATTATTTACATTATTCGGACTATCGTCCTCATCTTTATCACCATATTTATTACAACGTTTCGGCCGTTGTACACTCCGGCCTTCTTCAGGTGGTTGGAATGTCGAAGTGAACACTTTTTTTCGCTCACTGGGGTAGACTGTTCTAGTTCCACATGCCATGTTTAATGGATGTCAGTTATCAGTTATCTCCTGTTAATTTTCCCTCTGAAAGTTCTCCACTGCCTTAGCCGGGTATTGAATTCACACTCTTTGGGTTCTGTCACTGGATCTAACCAACACCTTTATCCATGAGTCCTTGACATTTGATTAGTGTTATTCTTTTGCACGCTTAATTTGTTCTTTTCACGATTTGGTTATTTTATTTGCCGCTATGTTGTTGATTCTCTCTCATTTACTCACAGAGACTTCTTTTTTCAGACTTTTTTAATACTGAGTTCCGTATATCCAGTTTGTCTTTCAGACATCATTTCTATATATAATGGCTCGTTTCTTAACTCGCCTATCTGCTATGACAGCTAGCCATCCCTGTTACAGACGCCTGCTCAGGTATATTTATATTTCTTCAACACCTAGAGAACCAACATTTGGTTTATACTGCAACCATACTCAGCGGACCTTAGAGTTTCTAAGAGAAAACGCATCAACTGACTTGAT
>OZ010616.1:57475930-57520930 GCA_963932145.1 Acanthosepion lycidas | reverse complement strand
TTTGTGGAGGGGCACGACAGCCTATACCCTGAGTGGACATGGTACATGGAAGAAGATAGTTCACAGATATCAACTTTTCTTTGTAACGATTTTTCTTCAGTGTTCTCGTTGATCTGATGATATTGTAAATAAACGGAAGTTGCTAAGAAAATTTGTAAACTTAAATATCCAACTGATTTTCATATATCCCATGTTGCATGTTTAATTTTATATATATGTGTGCATGTGTTTGTGCGTGGGTGTGTTTGTATGTGTCTGTGCGCGTGTATGCGTAGAAATTTCGCTAAAAAGCACGAAATGTGCTTTGCCTGACCGACCATTCTTTGTGGGCGAATTGTTAAGACGCCTTGGTCTAAACGTTGCCTTCTTTCTGTCCTAAGGAAGCACCTACTCAAATAAAAGTAACCACTAAAATTAACGTTTAAAGTGATTAGTATATATATATATATATATATATATATATATATATATATATATATATATATATATATATATATATATGTACAAGTATAGGATTGGTGTATATGAAATAAATTCCAATAACCAACAAATACTATTCTTAAAAGAGTGCTCAATACAGAGTAGGGAAAATACAATTATGTATTCGAAAATTATAACATAAATATGTTATAAAATCACTACAAAAATAGCCATTTTGTTTCAACACTTCTGGTGTCCTATCAAGTGATGGTGTTGAATGTAGAATAAACGGTTTTATTATTTTGTTTCAACACTTCTGATGTTTTATCAAGTGATGATGTTGAATGCTATTTTTGTTGTCATTTTATAACATATTTATGTTATAATTTTCGAATAAATAATTATATATATATATATATATATATATATATATATATATATATATGGGAAGCAACCTTTCTTTTAAACATGTTTCGCTAAAGATAATAGACAAGGACAATTTGATTAATTTAGTATGTAGTTTCTCCAACATTCCTACATTTTTCCATTTAGTGGGAGCAAGGGGGTGCAAAAATTGTCCATATTGTCCATTGTCCCAAGAACTTTCGGCCACTTCTTCTCAAGTTTCATGTTTAATGTTTTACGATATGTTTTTGTGTTGTTTGAAGCGTTTATTCTGAGTTTCTCGAGTTGAGTATGACTGGAATACGAGTGGGCGACTTTCTATTATATATATATATATATATATATATATATATATATATATATATATATATATATATATATATATATATATTATTATTATTATTATTATTATTATTAAATGTTATTTTTGCTGGATACCAATATTTGAGCAGAATTGTTTATTTTTTCTATTTATTATCAGGTCGAAATAAAATACTGCTTAAAAAAAACCCGACGGTCTACTCAAATAGGAATAGCCACTAAAAATAACATTTAAAACGGATTAAAAAATAAAAATCGATTACTTCTTTAGAAATTTGTTTACATTTCGATACAAAATTGAGCAGATATGACAATTTAGATTTGTTTAGAGCGATTTCGGCTAAAGTTATTAGGTTGGTGCAAAAATAATGACGTAATAATGTCGTTTTTTGACGTATTTTTAACGTCAAAAAAACGACATTATTACGTCATTATTTTTGCACCAACCTAATATATATATTCAGTTTTCATCTCTACAGCTCCCACTTTTTTAACTTATTCACCATTCTCTTGATGGTTCGTGAATGGGATTTAAAGATGAGAGCCAGAGTATGAATGTTGGTTCCATTACAGAAGGCCTGAATGATCTTTTCCTCTCACCATTGCTCAGTTGAGAAGACAGTGTGTCTGACATAAAACGATTTTAACCAGTTCTCTTTTAACTGAATAATTCAAAGGGTTTTTCAGTGATTATTATGACAAATGATGTCAAGATGGCTAAACGTCTCATCTGAAAACTTTGGGAAAAGAAACTCAATTCGTTTAGTGGTTTGTGGATATTAAACATTTTGTGGGGTGAACAATTATCCTGTAACACGATTTGCGCAATTTTGCTGTTACATCCGGTACATACATAATGACCGTTACTCGTTTTCGAGCACACCGGTCTGCTAGTGTGGTCACCCAATCCCTGTTGAAGACGTCTGTTCAGGCACATATGTGTTTATTCAACACACACAGAGTTCACCTGTGGTTTATACTGCAACAGTGCTGAGCAGACCTTAGTTACAGTTTCTGGGAGTGAGTTCCTAACCTGGTATGGTCAACAATTTTCTTAAAGCCAGTCCACTTAAACCCTCGGTCACGATGACTTGTTATTTCTTGCTAGTTCAACCATCGACGGCTTTCGAACAGTTTCATCTACCCATTTCCACTCACAAAACCCGTGATATGGTTTACAAGCACTTTCCAAAGTTTCGACAGACCTATAGCATCAAGAATCACTTTCCTGATCATGGTGAGATTCGAACCTAGGTTTCATGATCAAAAAAACGAATGTTAGAACTACTGGACACATACATAAATACATAGCTAGTCATAAAGAGCTACCGGTAGGAAAATGAGAAATTCGTGTGTAAAGTATTTTTCCCAAAATATAATTCGATTTCGAACGAAACAAACTCGTATTAATTGCTGACTTGTAAAATAGCTCGTCAATCATGAAATAATCTATTGTTCACTATTAAACAAAATGCAAAAAAATTATTTAATTTGTTTTACGTACGGTTTTAGGACTAACAATAAAGGTATATTTTTTTTCCATTCCATCTTTTAAAAAGGCAGTCTTATTTGCGATATTCATTCTCTGTTTTCAATAATTAACAAGACAAAAATATTAATTTGAAAAAAATTAAAGAAAAGTAAAATATCCCATATTTAAAAATCATGAAAATAAACAAAATTATTTCGCATCTTATTAACTACTAGCGTACCCGTGCCGTCAAAATGACTACAATTGTTAGAAAGTTTTAATAATGAGATGCAATGAAACAAAAGTCTTGAAACAATTTATTGAGATTCAATGAAGCGGTGAGAAAGAATTCACTATTAGAATAGAAGCCAATGAACCATTTAATTAATCCGTTCCATTTTTATTTTTAGATGTTCAATATTATCTAGTATTCATTGATTACTCTTGATATGACGTTTACTTCTTCTTCTTCTTCTTCTTCTTCATCATCATCATCATCATCATCTTCTTCTTCTTCTTCTTCTTCTTCTTATTATTATTATTATTATTATTATTATTATTATTATTATTATTATTGTATCAGTATCGTGAAAAACGACGGCAATTGTTAAAAAGTTTTAATAGTAAAACAAAAGTCCTGAAACAATTTATTGAGATTCAATGAAGCGGAAAGAAAGAATTCACAATTAAAATAGAAGCCAATGAACCGTTTAATTAATCCGTTCCCTTTTTATTTTTAAAAGTTCAATGGTATTGGTTTTTTAACGTTCTGCTACCATTTTCTTTCGACGTCAGTTTTCGTACAAACTAAACACCAAATTAGATCACAGAGCTTTGATATTTCTCTGACTCCTGATTGGTCAATTAATGCTAATATCATGCTTTCGTCTACGTCCAAGCCGTTAAAATTAATTTACCACCAAAAATCTGTCTATGTGTTTCGAGCCTATCACGTGACGTACAACATTATAAATACTTAGCGACATCTTCAACTCTTATTCTTTTGCCTTCTGTCACACACAAGATGTAGCGTTAGACAGATTACGTCTGTCCATTATGGGGAGACGCTATGACAAACGCACACACACAGACTCTCACACATGTACGTGCGAACATTGCACATCTCTTAACTTATTCACTCCTTACACAGAAACTAATCAACTTCTAATGGTGAGCTTTGCGGCATCAAACAATTCGCCAAAGAAATTCATGCCGTTCAAAACTTTGAAGTTTCTAATTATAAATTTCCTAGAAAACTACAAATTTCGGATAAATTTGTATCGAGATAATAGTTAATAAAAAGTACATTTTACTTTAAAAAAATTAAATGTT
The DNA here is from genome assembly GCA_963932145.1 of Acanthosepion lycidas. Classification (NCBI taxonomy): domain Eukaryota; kingdom Metazoa; phylum Mollusca; class Cephalopoda; order Sepiida; family Sepiidae; genus Acanthosepion; species Acanthosepion lycidas. Next base: position 57,516,981 of record OZ010616.1, on the reverse strand, counting down.
TAAGACAGCATCACTTTTTTCTGGATTTTCTTACGATAACAAGGATTATATGGTGAGGAGTAGTTAGGTTCGCTATCACCCAGTTCACACTCCTCTCCGGTCCCTTGAACAGGAGTGTTGGTTTATCCCTATTTCCTGTTTAGGACTAGGTTTCCAATTCTTTCTAAAGTCTCATTCACTCCTAGTAGTGCCTTGTGTCAGTAGCATTATCCCCTGCTTGGGGTGAATTGATTAGACAAAAAAATTACACAGAACTGGGATGAAAATAATCACTTCGGGGCAAAAAATATTAATATTACGATACAGACTGAATAAAAAATAAAAATATAAAGTAAGACAGGAAATTAAAATTAACAAAAACAACAACAACAATAATAATAATAACAATAATAATAATAAGCACAATAAAAGAGATACATGGATCAAGCAACAACAGAAACAACATATGCATATAAATTGCAAAAAATGGATGAATACCAATGACCGAAACAACCGCTACCATCTGCAAAACCAAAAACTAGAAAGCATCAGGAATAGACCGAATAACCAATTTTGGGATAAAAAAATATTTGACACCCACTAAAACCTTACATGGGCATACAATGATATAATCATAAACTCAGAAAAAAAAGCCCCAAATGGCTCACGTGGAAAGTTACACACCTACTCCCAAAAACAGAAGATACACATAATCCGATGAACTATAGGCCCATCACCTGCCTACCAGCAATGTACAAAATCCTTACTTTTATCATAACCAAGAGGACATACAACTTCCTTAAGAAAAACAATTTACTCCCAGCATTACAGAAGAGATGTAAAAAAAGGAAGTTACGGAAACAAGTACCAAATAATTATCAATAAAACAATATTGCAAGAGTCGAAAACAAGGAAAAGAAACTTATCGATGCAATGGATCAACTACAGAAAGGCATTCGACAATGTACCATACTCATGGATAGAGAAGAGCCTAAAAATATGCAGAGTATGCCCAACAACGGTCAAATTCATAATGGAGAGCATGAAAAACTGGAAACCTAAACCATATAAACCGATCATTAATCTCAAGATCAATCAACGTTAAAAGCAGGATCTTCCAAAATTCATTGTCACCACTACTCTTCTGCCGTGTATTAGCGCCACTCAGCTGCTTATTGAAAAAAATTAGCTGCGGATACAAGTCACAGAATGGCAAACTGAATCACCTATTCTATATTGATGATCTTAAAACGTTTGCCAATTATGACAACCAGTAGAAAAAAAAACGTACTCATCATTGTCAAAACCATCACTGAAGACATTACGATGCAGTTCGGAATCGACAAATGAGATAAAGCCACCTTCGAAGGCGGTAAACTAACGAAAACTACAAATTTAGACCTTGATATCAATAATAAGATTAAGGAACTAGACCAAAATGGTACATACAAATACGTAGAAAGACGGAATACAACATTCAATTATGATTCGAAAAGAATATTATAGGAGAATGCGTTTAATACAAGAAATAACAAGAAATTAATACCAAAATAGAACGAAAGAAGCAGATGTGGGCCAACAGAAAACACATCAGAGGCTGAGGAGCACCAGGTTAAAAGCTGAGAGAGAAAGCTTAATTTTTGCAGCGCAGGAACAAAGCTTCGCAGCCAGATTCTATCAGTCATATAATCAAAGATGGAACTAAACCGAAATGCAGGATCAGCAGAAAATATTATGAAACTGTCAACCATATTATCTCAGGATATCCGGAACTAGCAAAAAATGAATGTGCCCACAAACGGTAACAGCATATGTGCACTGGAAGATATGTAAGAAGCAAAAAATCGAAACCACTGAGAGATGCTATGAGCTCCAACCAAACACAATTACCCAAAATAACGATGTAACTATCCTCTGGGACATGACAATTCAAATTGACAGGGAAATAAAAACCAACAGACCTTTTATTATCATAAAAGTCAAGAATTTCAGGAAGTGTATGCTTATTGACATAGCACTACCATCTTAGAGAAACACCTTCATGAAAATTATCGAGAAATCTCCAAATACATGGACCTGGAGATCGATTTTAACAGAATGTGGGGAATGAAAACAAACTGTACAAATAGTAATCGGAGCTCTGGAAAACTACCACTTTTGGGGGCTCCAACCTCGTCGAGGTGGGGGGTCCTGCGTAGTACGCACCGCACCGGCCGTGCAGATACACGATGTAGATTATTAGTAGTGACTGGCAATGTAACGTCAGTTTTTAAAAATAATTTTAAATTGGCGGATAGCCCTAAAAGTGATAAAAAATGGCAGACGCTACAAAGAGGCCCGAAAAAACGCACCTCACGGTCGGTAGTTTCGGTGATAAGACGCGCCCACCCAGCTTCTGTTCTTCCCTGTCCACCTGAATTTTCCTTTTTTTCACTATATTTTCCTTCTTTTTTTTCTTTTTTTTTTTCTTTCTTTGTTACACGATTTAGAACAGTTCAATCTGTGATTGTGTATTTTTCAAAATCCATTTTGACTTTAGACAGTCCTCGATACTGGTCTCCTTTCATCATTCGCAGGTTGTAATTTCTTTTTATTGATATTGAATCATCGGTTTATGCATCTCCGTTCTCCACACTAGGAATTATAGTTCAAATATTCTAAGATATTTATAAAAGCTTTTCATAGTAAATGCATTGTCACATGGCCATTTTCATTTCTGAAACAATATATATTGCTATCATCAGTTCAAGTATTCTAAGATATTTATAAAACCTATTCATTGTTAATGCATTTTCAAATAGCATTTTGTTTTCTGAAAAAAATATATATTGGTATCATCAATTCAAGTATTCTAAGATATTTATAAAAGCTTTTCATGGCTATTTTCATTACTGAAACAATATACATTGGTATCATCAGTTCAAGTATTCTAACATGTATACATTGGTATCATCATAGTATACAATATACATTGGTATGATCAATACAAGTATTCTAACATATTCATAAAACAATTTAATCCTTAATGCATTGTCACATGTCCATTTTGTATTTTGAAACAACACACATTGGTATCATCAATTCAAGTATTCTAAGATAAATTTCAAAGCCTTTCAGCGTATATGCATTGTCATATGGCCATTTTCATTTCTGAAACAATATGATTAGGAATCATCAATTGAAGTAATTTAAGATATTTATAAAAGCTTTTCATGGTTAATGCATTGTCACATGGCCATTTTATTTTCTAAAACAGTATACATTGCTATCATCAATTCAAGTATTGTAAGATATTCATAAATGATTTTCTTGGTAAATGCATTGTCACATGGCCATTTTCATTTTCGAATCAATATACTTTGGAATCATCAATTCAAGATTTCTAAGATATTCATAAAAGATTTTCATCGTTAATGTCTTGTCACATGGCCATTTTCTTTTCTGATACATTTTTTCTTTCAATTTCTACAAAAAACATTATACATTTTTTAATCGTTTCACCCCAAGCCAGGCAGAATAGTCACTAAGACGCGGGGATTACTGATTAATAAAAATATAGTAAAGAGATTATTAAAGACATTATTAAGTAGACAGAATGTAAAGATTGACAGGGCATTTAAATTTCAGGAGATCAAAGTTGACTGGGAAGCAAGAAGCGGGAAGTTCCACAAGCGAGAAGTGCGATAAAAGAAAATATCAGTATAGAACTTACGGTTATATTTAGCTATTTCAATTGTAAAATGATGAGACCTAGTTGTCAATATACTACTGTGCTTAAATCCATAGAGTCTAGGTACCATAGAGGAAAGTTAATCAGAACAATTTCCATGTACTTATAGAAAAGACATGAGAAGCTATATTACGATGATAGAAAAGTGATTGAACGCAAGATACCGGATCTGGGCCAATAACATTTCAGATTATTCTCTGGATTTTTTCAAAAGTCTCTAAATATATAGTGTTATGTTCCGGTTCCTTGTACCATGGTGATAGTCCAAGGTAGAACCAATAAAGAACTCGAATACGGATATGGAATAACACAGATATATAACAAACAGTAATATAGACAGAGAAGTAGAAAGTGTTAGTACGAACAATCAGGTTTAGTAGTAATTGTCTGAACGCGACACTGTTTATGGCTGCCTCTGACTCGACTACTGACTGACTCGCTCGCTCGCTCTGACTGACAGACTCCTGAAGGGCTTCACTCCAGGCATCAGACTGAACGGTATTTAGTCACCTCCCACCAACACGAGGGCATCATGTGGCACAAGGCCGGTTTAACGTGGGATCTCCGAACCCGTGGGCTCGGCCAAAAATATGCCCTTTGAACCCTTATAAACGGGTTCAGGGTCGGTCTACCACCCGAAAGAGACTCCGCACTTCGGCGTAGCTTCCTTCGGGTTCCTCCCCGCCCGAAGGCTGGGAGTTCAACCGATCAGCCGGTCGCCCGACTTCGGACTGACCGGCATTTAGTCACCCCCCACGAGGGCATTATGTGGCACAAGACCGGTTTAACGTGGGATCTCCGAGCCCGTGGGATCTCCGAGCCTGTGGGATCTCCGAGCCCGTGGGATCTCCGAGCCCGTGGGATCTCCGAGCCTGTGGGATCTCCGAGCCCGTGGGATCTCCGAGCCCGTGGGGTCGGCCAAAAATATGCCATTTGAAACCGTATAAACGGGTTCAGGGTCGGTCTACCACCCCGAAAGAGACTCTGCCCTTCGGCGTAGCCTCCTTCGGCGTAGCCTCCTTTGGCGTAGCCTCCTTCGGCGTAGCCTCCTTCGGGTTCCACTCCGCCCGTAGGCAGAGAGTTCAACCGAGCAGCTGATCAGCCGGTAGCCCGACTTCGGACTGAACGGTATTTAGTAACCCCCCCCCCCCCGATGAGGGCATCATGTGACACAAGGCCGGTTTAACGTGGGATCTCCGAGCCCGTGGGATCTCCGAGCCCGTGGCATCTCCGAGCCCGTGGCATCTCCGAGCCCGTGGGCTCGGCCAAAAATATGCCATTTGAAACCGTATAAACGGGTTCAGGGTCGGTCTACCACCCCGAAAGAGATTCCGCCCTTCGGCGTAGCCTCTTTCGGGTTCCTTCCCGCCCGTAGGCAGATAGTTCAACCGATCAGCCGATCAGCCGGTCGCCCAACTTCGGACTGAACTCTCTGCTTCCTCTTGAGGCGCAGTATTTATTACGTATGGAATAGTCCATTATGTTATTATGGGTAAGGTCCCATAACACATAATAAGAAAACCAGACCATATGTGGCAGTAATATTCTAAGCATGGACAAATGATAGACTTGCTTAAGGAACAATTTTAATTCATCCATATACATTGGTATCATCCTTTTCTTATTTGGTATCAGTTTTTAGGGAAATATAACAGGATATTCTGCTTCTCTGAAACATCTCTCTGCTAAAGATTCCCTACCAGCAGTCAAATTCACTCTCTTGTTTTCTTGATAGATTTAGTTATAAATATTAATTCTGTTTTATTAATTTTCAACATCTTACGACATGCAAAAAACCGGATTTGGAGAATTGCACAATCCAATACATTGCATTGTTTTTCATCTTGATTTAGTTCATTTGGGGTTTTTACGGCTTATCAATCGTTTGCACGTTATTTAAAGATAATAATTATATTTAGACTGTAAAAATTCTTTTGGAGATGATGATTTACTGATGCAAGTCTGTTGATTAACCCATAGCTGAAGGGAGAAGCGTTGTGTTCATGCCTTTCACAAGTGTATTTGCTTATGAGTAAATATAACGAATCTGTCTGGAATTTAAACTCGACTCTCCGAATTTTCAATTCCGGGACATTACCAATTACACCATATGAACATCCAAGCACCTGGTATTCCCAAGCGGTCACCCATCTAGGTACTGATCAAGTTTGACATTGCTTAACTTAAGTGAGAACCAGTTTTTCAAAGTGATATGCTCTAAGCCCTTTATAAACCAAATACCTGGTATTTCCAAGCGGTCATCCATCTAGGTATTGACCAGGTTAGACTTTCCTTAACTTCAGTGAACGTATGAGAACCAGTGTTTCAACGTGATATGCTCGTAAGGCCTATATAAATACAATACCTAGTATTCTCAAACGGTCATTCATCTAGGTATTCAACAGGTTTGACTTTGCTTAACTTCAGTTATCGTATGAGAACCAGCGTTTCAACGTGATATGCTCGTAAGCCCTTAATAATTCAAATACCTGGTATTCCCAAGGGGTCATTCTTCTGGGTATTGACCAGGTTCGACTTTGCTTAACTCCAGTGATCGTATGAGAACCAGTGTTTCGACGTGATATGCTCGTAAGGCCTATATAAATCGAATACCTGGTATTCTCAAACGATCATCCATCTAGGTATTGACCAGGTTCGACTTTGCTTAACTTCAGCGATCATATGAGAACCAGTGTTTCAACGTGATATGCTTGTATGCTCTTTATAAACCCAATACCTGGTATTCTCAAGCGGTCATTCATCTACGTATTGACCATGTTCGACTTTGCTTAACTTCAGTGATCGTATGAGAACCAGTGTTTCAACGTGATATGCTCGTAAGCCCTTTATAAACCCAATACCTGGTATTCTCAAGCGGTCATCCCTCTAGTTATTGACCATGTTCGACTTTGCTTAATTTAGGTTATCGTACAGGAACCGCTGTTTCAACGTGATATGTCCACAAGCCACGTTCCTTCACAATCATCCTAATATTGGGTTGGTGCATAATTATCAGTCGTTTTAAAACAATATTTATTATGAAAAAAGAAACATAGATACAATAAGATATTTAAATATGATTATCGACACGCATTTTCTTAACCTGAAAATAAAAATATATTTTTATTAAAGAAAGTAAACGAAACAGCAATTTTTATTAACAAATAACTCGCCTACAAAAATGCCTGATAATTATGCACCGACATGACGTGAAAGCATAAAATCCATACGGACTGATTTTAACATCAATTAGGCAGAAAAACAGGAGTGGCTTTTAGGTCTGAATGTAATTTACCTTTGATGTTTTATGTACTTTAGAAAATACGCTATTTTTTTATTTTTTTTATTTTACATGTAATTATTAAGTTGAAAAGAGTGTTTTGGGTTTTTTTTTCTTAAAATAGCTAAATACGAGACTTGAACTGTCACCAATATTTCAGGAGTTAATCTTGTTGTCGCCTTAGTTATAGAAGCATTGACGATGAAGTAAAGAAAAATCTGTAATCATTTCGCAAGCCATTTTTATGTAGAAAAGTTGTTAATTAGATAAACCTTTAGTCTGTTGTTAGGATGGCCTGTTAATTTTAACGCTTTCAAAACTAAACTGCTCACTATTAATCATCTGAGAGAAACCACCATCAGTATGGCTGATACAGACCTCCAGGAGAATGACTCGCTGCGCCTTCTTGAGCTAACGTTCTCGTCTGACCCATCTGACTTCTAAGAAATTTGTTTCACTGTATCGTGCTAGACATTTTTTCTCTTTAGAATCTATCATATATATCCATAAGAAGACCATTCGTTCAATATTGCTTCTATATATAACCTGGTGCCCCTGCTATTTACCTTAAGCTCTTTTTATAAGGTCCAAAGAAGAATTTGCAATATTATTGGTCTTCATTTGGTGGTTCGGCTTCAGTCACTTTTCCAACATCGTAAGGTTGCCTCTCTGTGCCTTATCCATAAATACTTTCATGACAATTGTTTGAATGAGCCGTTCGCTATGGTACCTAGAGTTTTCGAAGTATTATTAGACTAAAGACTAGGTGTCATCAATTTACAGTTGAGCTGGCTAGATGTAGCCGTAAGTTCTATGCTAACAGTTTCTTTTCTTGCACAGCCCGCTTATGGAACTACCTTCCGGCTCCAAGATTTCCAGCCAAATTTAATTTGCAAAAAAATTAAATGCAACGTCACTCGCTGTCTACTATCCTCCTGATTACTCTTCCTGTTCCCGCTCTTTAACAAACTCCTGTGTCTAACTCTTCCACATCCAGTAATCCATTGCGTCTCAGTGGCTTTACTGCCTTGCTTGGGATGATACCGGTTAAAAAGAAAAAAACTGGAAAGTGTAATAATCTTTATTGTAGTCTAATGTGAAGACTTTGCATTTTTTACAAGAGATATGCATGCTAATTGTTTTCATAGTATGACTTAATGCATGCTAATATTTTTCTCATGAGACATGCATACTAATTGTTTTCATAGTATGCCTTAATGCATGCTAATTTTTTTCTCATGAGACATACATGCTAATTGTTTTCATAGTATGTTTTAATGCATGCTAATATTTTTCTCATGAGACATACATGCTAATTGTTTTCATAGTATGCCTTAATGCATGCTAATATTTTTCTCATGAGACATGCATGCTAATTGTTTTCATAGTATGCCTGGATGAATGCTAAACATTTTCTCACGAAACATGCATGTTAATTGTTTTCATAGCATGCCTGGATGAATGCTAATATTTTTTCTCACGAGACATGCATGCTAATTGTTTTCATGGTATGTCTGGATGAATGCTAATATTTTTTATCACGGGACATATATGCTAATTGATTTCATAGTATGCCTTAATGCATGCTAATATTTTTCTTATGAGACATGCATGCTAATTGTTTTCATAGTATGCCTTAATGCATGCTAATATTTTTCTCACGAGACATGCATGCTAAGTGATTTCATAGTATGCCTGGATGAATGCTAATATTTTTCTCACGACACATGCATGTTAATTGTTTTCATAATTGCCTGGTTTATCAACCCAGAATGTAATAATAAAATAAAAACAATAGAAATTAAATTATAAAAGTGAAATATTTCACCTAAAATTCGAAAGAGTAAACTGAAATTGGTCTGTAATTTAAGATACAATAATCTACACACGAATTTAAAAAATATGCAACTTTTTAGTACAATTATCCAAAAGGGACGACGTTGTAAAATAATATATTATTTCTAATAAAATTGTTGCACAGTGTTATCACCCAAATTTTCTATTATGTTTTGTCACACAGTGTAAGTTTTTTAAATACCCCGCGGTGTGTCCTTGAACTCGGTGAAAGCAGGGCGAGCAATAACTTAGCAGTTCTAAAAATAAGAATCAGAGGAGATATCTCTAGACATGGGCAGTGAAACGAGAACAGTCTACCCCCGTAGATTAAATAAAGAGTTCAGTTAGAAAGTTCGTGTAGGTTACTCGGATTGACATACACCTGATGATGGCCGGAGGGCACAATAGCCGAAACGTCGTGATAATAACAATAAATATTAGGACAATAGTTTGCATGAAAATGGGTTAAATAAATTGAATTTTTTTACTTTATTTCATATTTTCAGGATGGAAATTAATAAATATGTAACAAAATATTTTTAAGTAAAAATTTTACACTATTTACATTATTCAGACTATTACCCTCATCTTTGTCGCCATATTTATTACAACGTTTCGGCCTTTCAGTATCAGTCTATATTTCTGAGATGAGGTATTATGTACACTATTTACATTATTCGGACTATTGTCTTCATCTATGTCACCATATTTATTACAACGTTTCGGCCTTTCAGTATCTGTCTATATTTCTGAGATGAGGTATTATGTACATTATTTACATTATTCGGACTATTATTCTCATCTTTGTTGCCATATTTATTACAACGTTTCGGTAATTTCAGCTGCTTCATCCTGATATTAAGTACAAGAGAACTAATATAAAATTAAGGGGACTTATAGCAATAATAATATATTGTGATGTACCAATGTTCCAAGTCAAAGGAGTCCTCTTATATGGACTGTGTCCCTTCAGGACGTAAGCGTTCATGGCTCCCCACTTCCCCCTATCCCTTCTAGTTCTCAATATGTTTTGTCCTTTTACTACTTCTCCCAAACCCTGTTCTGTCATCCACTCGCTTAAGCTCGCTAGGTATGTCACATATTACTTTCCCTTGTGTCCCTTTCCATCTATCCACCCTGTGAGTATCAGATTCTCCAAGCCCTCCTTTCTCATTACATGTCCCAGAAATTTCAGCTGCTTCATCCTGATGTTAAATGTAAGCTTTCTCCTTGTTTGCATCCTCTCCAAAACCTCATCATTGCTCACACATTCAGTCAATGATATCCTTAGCATCCTTCTGTAGAACAATACCTCCATTGTCTCAAGAGACTCGAGACAATTAGATTATTTACATTAAATATAAATATAATAATTTAAATATTAAATATAAACAACATAAGATAAGATAGGTAATTTAACTACATTGATGTCTTCTTTTATGTGCTGTGTCCCTACAGGACATAGGGGATCATGGCTCTCCACTTACTCCTATCCTTTCTAGTTCTCAATATGTTTTGTCCTTTTACTACTTCTCCCAAACCCTGTTCTGCCATCCACTAGATTAAGCCCGCTAGGTATGTCACACGTTGCCTTCCCTTGTCTCTCTTTCCATCTATCCACCCTGTGAGTATCAGATTCTCCAAGCCCTCCTTTCTCGTTACGTGTTCGAGAAACTTCAGCTGCCGTTCCTTGTTCCGGTGTCTTTAACGCACCCGCACTGGTTTTGTCCTGTCTCTGGCCTGATTCTGCTGCATGCTCTATTCATCAGAATATGGATGATAAGTTTGTTATGTGCCTCATTCGGCTAATTGTTCGGTGAAGTTCACATTCATTTGCGCCTGGTTTCCTAGGCAGTGCTATGATGATAGATCTGCTGAGACCTTCCGGTATATCCCCACTTTTGTAGATTTAATTTATTTTTTTCTGTAATCTTGTCTGCGCCATAATCATCTCAGGCTGTCAGCCTTTCTGTTACAATTCCGTCTGGCCCTGTCTCCTTGTTTCTGTTCAATTACACCAGTGCAGCTTCTACTTCAAATTTCAGAATTTCAGGCCTGTCAGTAATTCTGTTGCAAATCCGTCTGGCCCTGTCTCCTTGTTTCCGTTCAATTTCACCAGTGCAGCTTCTACTTCAGATTTTAGAATTTCAGGCCTGTCAGTAATTCTGTTACAATTCCGTCTGGCCCTCTCTCCTTGTTTCTGTTCAATTTCCCCAGTGCAGCTTCTACTTCAGATTTTAGAATTTCAGGCCTGTCAGTAATTCTGTTACGATTCCGTCTGGTCCTCTCTCCTTGTTTCTGTTCAATTTCCCCAGTGCAGCTTCTACTTCAGATTTTAGAATTTCAGGCCTGTCAGTAATTCTGTTACAATCCCGTCTGGCCCTGTCTCCTTGTTTCTGTTCAATTTCCCCAGTGCAGCTTCTACTTCAGATTTTAGAATTTCAGGCCTGTCAGTAATTCTGTTACAATTCCGTCTGGCGCTGTCTCCTTGTTTCTGTTCAATTTCCCCAGTGCAGCTTCTACTTCAAATTTTAGAATTTCAGGCCTGTCAGTAATTCTGTTACAATTCCGTCTGGCGCTGTCTCCTTGTTTCTGTTCAATTTCCCCAGTGCAGCTTCTACTTCAAATTTTAGAATTTCAGGCCTGTCAGTAATTCTGTTACAATTCCGTCTGGCCCTGTCACCTTGTTTTCGTTCAATTTCACCAGTGCAGCTTCTACTTCAGATTTTAGAATTTCAGGCCTGTCAGTAATTCTGTTACAATTCCGTCTGGCCCTGTCTCCTTGTTTCTGCTCAATTTCCCCAGTGCAGCTTCTACTTCAGATTTTAGAATTTCAGGCCTGTCAGTAATTCTGTTACGATTCCGTCTGGCCCTGTCTCCTTGTTTCTGCTCAATTTCCCCAGTGCAGCTTCTACTTCAGATTTTAGAATTTCAGGCCTGTCAGTAATTCTGTTACAATTCCGTCTGGCCCTGTCTCCTTGTTTCTGTTCAATTTTACCAGTGCAGCTTCTACTTCAGATTTTAGAATTTCAGGCCTGTCAGTAATTCTGTTACAATTCCGTCTGGCCCTCTCTCCTTGTTTCTGTTCAATTTCCCCAGTGCAGCTTCTACTTCAGATTTTAGAATTTCAGGCCTGTCAGTAATTCTGTTATAATTCCGCCTGGCCCTGTCTCCTTGTTTCTGTTCAATTTTACCAGTGCAGCTTCTACATTCAGATTTTAGAATTTCAGGCCTGTCAGTAATTCTGTTACAATTCCGTCTGGCCCTGTCTCCTTGTTTCTGTTCAATTTCCCCAGTGCAGCTTCTACTTCAGAGTTTAGAATTTCAGGCCTGTCAGTAATTCTGTTACGATTCCGTCTGGCCATCTCTCCTTGTTTCTGTTCAATTTCCCCAGTGCAGCTTCTACTTCAGATTTTAGAATTTCAGGCCTGTCAGTAATTCTGTTATAATTCCGCCTGGCCCTGTCTCCTTGTTTCTGTTCAATTTTACCAGTGCAGCTTCTACATTCAGATTTTAGAATTTCAGGCCTGTCAGTAATTCTGTTACAATTCCGTCTGGCCCTGTCTTTTTGTTTCTGTTCAATTTCACCAGTGCAGCTTCTACATTCAGATTTTAGAATTTCAGGCCTGTTAGTAATTCTGCATATTGCCAGTTGTTCTTTTTCGTCGTCGAAGAGTTCTCCAATATATTCACTCCAGCACTGAAAAATTTTTCCTTCTCTAATATGAGCGTTCCATCTTTTTATTTTAAGCAGCCTGTTTTGAGCATGTCTTCTGTCCTGTTAGTTCCCTTACTAGTTTATACATATCTCCTTTATTGGTGGTACTTAATCTCTCTATTTCTGCACATTTTACTTCATCAGCCACTCTTCTTTAGCCTGCCAGCATTTGGTCCTTATTTCGTTGTGTAGTTTTCTGTACTCCGTTCCGTATCTTGGAAAAGTTTTCTGTCTCCTTTGCATCATGTCAAGAATCTCATCAGTCATCCATTCGTTTTTTCTTCTTTGTCCATTCTTCTTTTGCTGATGTTACCAAAACTTCTCTGTCATATTTAAGCATATTCTAATCGATCTAAATATATATATATATATATATATATATATATATTCAAAATTTTATATCATCTATATATGTAACTATTGTCATATTTAAGCATATTCTCTTCGATCTATCTCAATATATTCATATATTCATAGATATATATATGTAAATATATATATTCAAATTTATATCGTCTTATCTAAATCATTTCATATGCATAAGCACATTTTCATATATATATATATATATATGTATATATATATATCGTTTCATATTTAAGTATGTTCCCTTCTATCTAACTAAATCTTCATATTTAAGTATATCCTCATCTATCTATCAAAGTATTGTAATATTTAAGTATATTCTCTTCTACATATCTGAATGTTTTCATATTTTAGCATATTCTCATTTATCTGTCTATACGATCTGTGTGAATTTTTTTATATTTAAATATTTTCTCATCTATTTATCTTTCTACTGATCTATCTATCAATCTAAATCTTTACATAATAGTATAATCCCATTATCAAAATATTTTTAGATTTAAGTATATTCTCATCTATTTATCTAAATCTTTTGATATTTATGTATATTGTCATCTATACATCTAAATCTTTTTACGTAACTTCCATACCTTCTCTGTATTTAAATCTGTTCATATTTATGTATATTCGAATCTCTGATTTACATTTAAGTATATTCTCTTTTATGGATGTAAATATACTCATAAAAAAGTGTATTTTCATCTCTCTCTCTCCTATCTAAATCAATTTATATTTAAGTGTATTCTCATCTATATATATATATAAATCTGTCTATATATATATATATATATATATATATATGAAGAATTAATGGGTGCAGTCCGGTGGCCAAAATGAAGACTGCTTAAAAAGAAGGAGCGTCTGCTCAAATACTGGTATGCAATAAAAAATATTGTTTGAAATAATAAAAAGTATGTCAGATTAAAAAATAAAATCCATTAATTCTTTAGAAAATTTTTTGTTTACGTTTCTCATCAGATATGGTTTTCGACATCGGAACGAATAAATAAAACCTTGCTTGGCTGTGAAGGTCTCCGTGGTCGAGCGGTTAGAGCACGCCGGATAAGACAGTGGTTTCTCCTGCGAAGGGGAACACATGTTTGAATCCTGCCGCAGGGCACATTCTCTGTAAGTTTTCTCGAGTACACAGGTTGGTAGACGAAATAAACATTGTTTAAAGAGACATGACGTCTACTCAAATACAGGTAACCACTAAAAATAATGTTTGGAGTAATAAAAATACATGTGTGTTAACTTGTTGCATTTAAAATTTGATTGTATTTGATGTAATCATGTTTGGGTTTCTTTTTTTGATAAATGTCTACTAAGCAAAGTGAAAACAGATTTTTATCAGTTACCACAAATATAGGGCAGTATAATTTTATGTGTATGAGACTATTAATTTTAGATTTGTATCTAAAACATAGCTGATGACAGCAGCTAGGCCGTCTTATCCTTCTACAGTACAATAATAAGGGATCAGATTATAAAATTACAAATAGAGGCACTCCCAACACGAAAATCCCTCCCTTTGTAAGCGATGTGATGGAATTTTTCTGAAGTGTTCAAAAATGCACCCTTCTTGTAAAACAGAACTGTGGTGTAATAATTGCGCTGAAAATCATCAAAAAAAATGTGTCAGTCTTTATTTCTGATAGAGAAGTCATCATGATTATCAAACCTAAAAAAGACAGCGTGACCAAATCATTATCTGTATCGAGCTACATGTCATTAGGAGAACTAACTTATCCATATAGAATACACATTTTGCAACACGAGAAGACCTTTCTACCCACGAAAAGAAAGACTTTATTACTGATTATACTTATTTATATCAGTGACCATTTAGTAAAAATAATACTTAATAATTTATAAATGTACTACTATTATGATTGACAGTAAACAGAACTTAAATATTAATTTTCTTAGGGTAGTAGCTGAAGAACATTTATTTAAAAGAACTTTTAAGACATTATTTATCTTTTAACAATTGTCGAATTCTGTCCATTTCATAATATGTGATGTTAAAAGAAATTATATTAGCGTAAATATTTTTAAAATATGTAGACTGCAAATTGTTGGAAAATAAACAAAAACGAAGTATATTTTAAAATATTTAGAGACAAAGTGGTGTAACCACAAAACATCAAGTTAAAAGCTGAAATAGCATCATTTCTTTGACGATGCAGAATTTAAATAGTTTTTTTTAGTAGTATGTGTGATTAGACATACACACACACTTACGAATATACGTTATCATCTGAATCCCACATACACAAACTAGAATTATTATACACTTACATACATAAAAAAATATTTAGAGTTTTTTGTTTTTTTTTTGTTTTTTTTTGTTTTCAGTTAAACTTGGAATGCTTTAAGTTTCGAGAGTACGCGTCGTCTCTCCTTGAATTCTGAACGCCGTAAATTATTTAGCAAGATAAATGCACGTGAAACCTGAATAACCAATGAAAATCAAACAACATAAAAATATAACTGCCATGATTTCTTTCTTGCATTTTTTCTCTGATGAAGCTTTAATAAAAGTGAAACATGATAGATTGATAAGCGTTTCTTATTTGTTCTTTATCCTATCATTTTAGTTTGTGCAGAAATAATATTCTTTCTTTTGTTCTGGCGAATTTTGATATTCTAGATTATGTTAATGTTGAAATCGTATATGTATGTGCATCAGCAATAGTAGTAGCAGTAATGCAGTAAAAGATAAATCCGGTTAGCGATAATTCAACTACCGTTGTTATTTTAAAAAGTGCTAATAATTTTCTTAATCGGGATCACTCCAAGAAAGGCAGTAATGCCACTCAAAGACAAGGCGTTCCAGCGAGTAAAAGAATTAGGAAGAGAAACATTAATCATGAGCAGGAATAGGAAAGAGTAATCAGGTAGATAGTAGATAGCTACTGACATTACATTTGAATTTTTGAAGATTACAGTTGTCTGGAAACCATGGTGCCGGAAGGAATTCCCAAAGAAAGGCTGTAATGAAGCTCAAAGAAAAAGGCGTTCCAGTCAGTAAAAGAATTAGGAAGAGAAACATTAATAATGATCAGGAATAGGTAGAGTAATCAGGTAGATAGTAGATAGCGACTGACATTGAATTTAAATTTTTGAAGATTAAAGTTGTCTGGAAGCCATTGTGCTGGAAGGGAGTTCCAAAAGAAAGGCAGTAAAGCCAATAAAAGACAAAACGTTCCAGCGAGTAAAAGAATTAGGAAGAGAAACATTAATAATGAGCAGGAATAGGAAAGAGTAATCAGGTAGATAGTAGATAGCGACTGACATTGCATTTAAATTTTTGAAGATTAAAGTTGTCTGGAAACCATCGTGCTGGAAGGGAGTTCCAAAAGAAAGGCAGTAAAGCCACTAAAAAACAAAACGTTCCAGCGAGTAAAAAATTAGGAAGAGAAACATTAATAATGCGCAGGAATAGGAAAGAGTAATCAGGTACATAGTAGATAGCGACTGACATTGCATTTAAATTTTTGAAGATTAATGTTGTCAGGAAACCATGGTGCCGGAAGGGTGTTCCAAAAGAAAGACAGTAAAGTCACTAAAAGACAAAACGTTGCAAAGAGTAAAAAATTAGGAAGAGAAACATTAATAATGAGCAGGAATAGGAAAGAGTAATCAGGTACATAGTAGATAGCGACTGACATTGCATTTAAATTTTTGAGGATTAATGTTGTCAGGAAACCATGGTGCCGGATGGGTGTTCCAAAAGAAAGACAGTAAAGCCACTAAAAGACAAGGCGTTACTGCGAGTAAAAGAATTAGGAAGAGAAACATTAATAATGTGCAAGAATAGGAAAGAGTAATCAGGTAGATAGTAGATAGCGACTGACATTGCATTTAAATTTTTGAAGATTAATGTTGTCAGGAAACCATGGTGCCGGAAGGGAATTCCAAAAGAAAGGCAGTAATGCAACTCAAAGACAATGCGTTCCAGCGAGTAAAAGAATTAGGAAGAGAAACATTAATAATGAGCCGGAATAGGTAGAGTAATCAGGTAGATAGTAGATAGCGACTGACATTGAATTTAAATTTTTGAAGATTAAAGTTGTCTGGAAGCCATTGTGCTGCAAGGGAGTTCCAAAAGAAAGGCAGTAAAGCCACTCAAAGACAAGGCGTTCCAGCGAGTAAAAGAATTAGGAAGAGAAACATTAATAATGAGCAGGAATAGGAAAGAGTAATCAGGTAGATAGTAGATAGCGACTGACATTGCATTTTAATTTTTAAAGATTAAAGTTGTGTGGAAACCATGGTGCCGGAAGGGAATTCCAAAAGAAAGGCAGTAATGCCACTCAAAGACAAGGCGTTCCAGCGAGTAAAAGAATTAGGAAGAGAAACATTAATAATGAGCAGGAATAGGAAAAAGTAATCAGGTACATAGTAGATAGCGACTGACATTGCATTTTAATTTTTGAAAATTAAATTTTTCTGGGAACCATAGTGTTGGAAGTGAGTTGTAAACGAAAGGGAGTAATGCCACTCAAAAACAAGGGGTTCAAGCAAGTAAAAGAATTAGGAAGAGAAACATTAATAATGAGCAGGAATAGGAAAGTGTAATCACGTAGATAGTAGATAGCGACTGACATTGCATTTAAATTTTTGAAGATTAAATTTGTCTGGAAACCATGGTGTTGGAAGGGAGTTCCAAAAGAAAGGTAGTAATGTCACTCAAAGACAATGCGTTCCAGCGATTAAAAGAATTAGGAAGAGAAACATTAATAATGAGCAGGAATAGGAAAGAGTAATCAGGTAGATAGTAGATAGCGACTGACATTGCATTTTAATTTTTGAAGATTAAATTTGTCTTGAAACCATGGTGTTGGAAGGGAGTTCCAAAAGAAAGGCAGTAATGCCACTCAAAGACAATGCGTTCCAGCGAGTAAAAGAATTAGGAAGAGAAACATTAATAATGAGCAGGAATAGGAAAGTGTAATCACGTAGATAGTAGATAGCGACTGACATTGCATTTTAATTTTTGAAGATTAAAGTAGTGTGGAGACCATGGTGCCGGAAGTGAATTCCAAAAGTAAGTCAGTAATGCCACTCAAAGACAAGGCGTTCCAGCGAGTAAAAGAATTAGGAAGAGAAACATTAATAATGAGCAGGAATAGGTAGAGTAATCAGGTAGATAGTAGATAGCGACTGACATTGAATGTAAATTTTTGAAGATTGAAGTTGTCTGGAAACCATGGTGCCGGAAGGGAGTTCAAAAAGAAAGGCAGTAATGCAACTCAAAGACAATGCGTTCCAGCGAGTAAAAGAATTAGGAAGAGAAACATTAATAATGAGCAGGAATAGGTAGAGTAATCAGGTAGATAGTAGATAGCGACTGACATTGCATTTTAATTTTTGAAGATTAAAGTTGTGTGGAAACCATGGTGCCGGAAGCGAATTCCAAAAGAAAGGCAGTAATGCCACTCAAAGACAAGGCGTCCCAGCGGGTAAAAGAATTAGGAAGAGAAACATTAATAATGAGCAGGAATAGGAAAAAGTAATCAGGTAGGTAGTAGATAGCGACTGACATTGCATTTTAATTTTTGAATATTAAATTTTTTTTGGAACCATGGTGTTGGAAGGGAGTTCCAAAAGAAAGGCAATAATGCCACTCAAAGACAAGGCGTTACAGCGAGTAAAAGAATTAGGAAGAGAAACATTAATAATGAGCAGGAATAGGAAAGAGTAATCAGGTAGATAGTAGATAGCGACTGACATTGCATTTTAATTTTTAAAGATTAAAGTTGTGTGGAAACAATGGTGCCGGAACGGAATTCCAAAAGAAAGGCAGTAATGACAGTCAAAGACAAGGCGTTACAGCGAGTAAATGAATTAGGAAGAGAAACATTAATAATGAGCAGGAATAGGTAGAGTAATCAGGTAGATAGTAGATAGCGACTGACATTGCATTTAAATTTTTGAAGATTAAATTTGTCTGGAAACCATGGTGTTGGAAGGGAGTTCCAAAACAAAGGCAATAATGCCATTCAAAGACAAGGCGTTCCAGCGAGTAAAAGAATTAGGAAGAGAAACATTAATAATGAGCAGGAATAGGAAAGAGTAATCTGGTAGATACTAGATAGCGACTGACATTGCAGTTAAATTTTTGAAGATTAAAGTTGTCTGGAAACCATGATGTTGGAAGTGAGTTCCAAAAAAAGTCAGTAATGCCACTCAAAGTCAAGGCGTTCCAGCGAATAAAAGAATTAGGAAGAGAAACATTAATAATGAGCAGGAATAGGAAAGAGTAATCAGTTAGATAATAGATAGCGACTGACATTGCATTTAAATTTTTGAAGATTAAATTTGTCTAGAAACCATGGTGTCGGAAGGGAGTTCCAAAAGAAAGTCAGTAATGCCACTCAAAAACAAGGCCTTCCAGCGAGTAAAAGAATTAGGAAGAGAAACATTAATAATGAGCAGGAATAGGAAAGAGTAATCAGGTAGATAGTAGATAGCGACTGACATTGCATTTTAATTTTTGAAGATTAGAGTTGTCTGGAAACCATAGAGTTAGAAGGGAGTTCTAAAAAGAGGCAGTAATGCCACTCAAAGTCAAGGCGTTCCAGCGAGTAAAAGAATTAAGAAAAGAAACATTAATAATGAGCAGGAATAGGAAAGAGTAATCAGGTAGATAGTAGATAGCGACTGACATTGCATCTTAATTTTTGAAGATTAAAGTTGTGTGGAAACCATGGTGCCGGAAGGGAATTCCAAAAGAAAGGCAGTAATGCCACTCGAAGACAAGGCGTTACAGCGAGTAAAAGAATTAGGAAGAGAAACATTAATAATGAGCAGGAATAGGAAAGAGTAATCTGGTAGATACTAGATAGCGACTGACATTGCAGTTAAATTTTTGAATATTAAAGTTGTCTGGAAACCATGGTGTTGGAAGGGAGTTCCAAAAGAAAGTCTGTAATGCAACTCAAAGACAATGCGTTCCAGCGAGTAAAAGAATTAGGAAGAGAAACAGTAATAATGAGCAGGAATAGGAAAGAGTAATCAGTTAGATAATAGATAGCGAGTGACATTGCATTTAAATTTTTGAAGATTAAATTTGTCTGGAAACCATGGTGTTGGAAGGGAGTTCCAAAAGAAAGGCATTAATGCCACTCGAAAACAAGGCGTTCCCGCGAGTAAAAGAATTAGGAAGAGAAACATTAATAATGATCAGGAATAGGAAAGAGTAATCAGGTAGATAGTAGATAGCGACTGACATTGCATTTTAATTTTTGAAGATTAAATTTTTCTGGGAACCATGGTGTTGGAAGCGAGTTCCAAAAGAAAGGCAATAATGCCACTCAAAGACAAGGCGTTCCAGCGTGTAAATGAATTAGGAAGAGAAACATTAATAATGAGCAGGAATAGGAAAGAGTAATCAGGTAGATAGTAGATAGCGACTGACATTGCATCTTAATTTTTGAAGATTAAAGTTGTGTGGAAACCATGGTGCCGGAAGGGAATTCCAAAAGAAAGGCAGTAATGCCACTCAAAGTCAAGGCGTTCCAGCGAATAAAAGAATTAGGAAGAGAAACATTAATAATGAGCAGGAATAGGAAAGAGTAATCAGTTAGATAATAGATAGCGACTGACATTGCATTTAAATTTTTGAAAATTAAATTTGTCTAGAAACCATGGTGCCGGAAGGGAGTTCCAAAAGAAAGTCAGTAATGCCACTCAAAAACAAGGCCTTCCAGCGAGTAAAAGAATTAGGAAGAGAAACATTAATAATGAGCAGAAATAGGAAAGAGTAATCAGGTAGATAGTAGTTAGCCACTGACATTGAATTTAAATTTTTGAAGATTAAAGTTGTCTGGAAACCATGGTGTTAGAAGGGACTTCCAAAAAAAGGCAGTAATGCCACTCAAAGTCAAGGCGTTCCAGCGAGTAAAAGAATTAGGAAGAGAAACATTAATAATGAGCAGGAATAGGAAAGAGTAATCTGGTAGATACTAGATAGCGACTGACATTGCAGTTAAATTTTTGAAGATTAAAGTTGTCTGGAAACCATGGTGTTGGAAGTGAGTTCCAAAAAAAGGCATTAATGCCACTCAAAGTCAAGGCGTTCCAGCGAATAAAAGAATTAGGAAGAGAAACATTAATAATGAGCAGGAATAGGAAAGAGTAATCAGTTAGATAATAGATAGCGACTGACATTGCATTTAAATTTTTGAAGATTAAAGTTGTGTGGAAACCATGGTGCCGGAAGGGAGTTCCAAAAGAAAGTCTGTAATGCAACTCAAAGACAATGCGTTCCAGCGAGTAAAAGAATTAGGAAGAGAAACATTAATAATGAGCAGGAATAGGAAAGAGTAATCAGTTAGATAATAGATAGCGAGTGACATTGCATTTAAATTTTTGAAGATTAAATTTGTCTGGAAACCATGGTGTTGGAAGGGAGTTCCAAAAGAAAGGCATTAATGCCACTCGAAAACAAGGCGTTCCCGCGAGTAAAAGAATTAGGAAGAGAAACATTAATAATGATCAGGAATAGGAAAGAGTAATCAGGTAGATAGTAGATAGCGACTGACATTGCATTTTAATTTTTGAAGATTAAATTTTTCTGGGAACCATGGTGTTGGAAGCGAGTTCCAAAAGAAAGGCAATAATGCCACTCAAAGACAAGGCGTTCCAGTGTGTAAATGAATTAGAAAGAGAAACATTAATAATGAGCAGGAATAGGAAAGAGTAATCAGGTAGATAGTAGATAGCGACTGACATTGCATTTTAATTTTTGAAGATTAAAGTTGTGTGGAAACCATGATGCCGGAAGGGAATTCCAAAAGAAAGGCAGTAATGCCACTCAAAGACAAGGCGTTCCAGCGAGTAAAAGAATTAGGAAGAGAAACATTAATAATGAGCAGGAATAGGAAAGAGTAATCAGGTAGATAGTAGATAGCGACTGACATTGCATTTTAATTTTTGAAGATTAAATTTTTCTGGGAACCATGGTGTTGGAAGGGAGTTCCAAAAGAAAGGCAATAATGCCACTCAAAGACAAGGCGTTCCAGCGAGTAAAAGAATTAGGATGAGAAACATTAATAATGAGCAGGAATAGGAAAGAGTAATCAGGTAGATAGTAGATAGCGACTGACATTGCATCTTAATTTTTGAAGATTAAAGTTGTGTGGAAACCATGGTGCCGGAAGGGAATTCCAAAAGAAAGGCAGTAATGCCACTCGAAGACAAGGCGTTACAGCGAGTAAAAGAATTAGGAAGAGAAACATTAATAATGAGCAGGAATAGGTAGAGTAATCAGGTAGATAGTAGATAGCCACTGACATTGCATTTAAATTTTTGAAGATTAAAGTTGTCTGGAAACCATGGTGCCGGAAGGGAGATCCAAAAGAAAGTCAGTAATGCAACTCAAAGACAATGCGTTCCAGCGAGTAAAAGAATTAGGAAGAGAAACATTAATAATGAGCAGGAATAGGAAAAAGTAATCAGTTAGATAATAGATAGCGAGTGACATTGCATTTAAATTTTTGAAGATTAAATTTGTCTGGAAACCATGGTGTTGGAAGGGAGTTCCAAAAGAAAGGCAGTAATGCCACTCAAAGACAAGGCGTTCCAGCGAGTAAAAGAATTAGGAAGAGAAACATTAATAATGAGCAGGAATAGGAAAGAGTAATCTGGTAGATACTAGATAGCGACTGACATTGCAGTTAAATTTTTGAAGATTAAAGTTGTCTGGAAACCATGGTGTTGGAAGGGAGTTCCAAAAAAAGGCAGTAATGCCAGTCAAAGTCAAGGCGTTCCAGCGAATAAAAGAATTAGGAAGAGAAACATTAATAATGAGCAGGAATAGGAAAGAGTAATCAGTTAGATAATAGATAGCGACTGACATTGCATTTAAATTTTTGAAGATAAAAGTTATGTGGAAACCATGGTGCCGGAAGGGAGTTCCAAAAGAAAGTCTGTAATGCAACTCAAAGACAATGCGTTCCAGCGAGTATAAGAATTAGGAAGAGAAACATTAATAATGAGCAGGAATAGGAAAGAGTAATCAGTTAGATAATAGATAGCGAGTGACATTGCATTTAAATTTTTGAAGATTAAATTTGTCTGGAAACCATGGTGTTGGAAGGGAGTTCCAAAAGAAAGGCATTAATGCCACTCGAAAACAAGGCGTTCCCGCGAGTATAAGAATTAGGAAGAGAAACATTAATAATGATCAGGAATAGGAAAGAGTAATCAGGTAGATAGTAGATAGCGACTGACATTGCATTTTAATTTTTGAAGATTAAATTTTTCTGGGAACCATGGTGTTGGAAGCGAGTTCCAAAAGAAAGGCAATAATGCCACTCAAAGACAAGGCGTTCCAGCGTGTAAATGAATTAGGAAGAGAAACATTAATAATGAGCAGGAATAGGAAAGAGTAATCAGGTAGATAGTAGATAGCGACTGACATTGCATTTTAATTTTTGAAGATTAAAGTTGTGTGGAAACCATGATGCCGGAAGGGAATTCCAAAAGAAAGGCAGTAATGCCACTCAAAGACAAGGCGTTCCAGCGAGTAAAAGAATTAGGAAGAGAAACATTAATAATGAGCAGGAATAGGAAAGAGTAATCAGGTAGATAGTAGATAGCGACTGACATTACATTTTAATTTTTGAAGATTAAATTTTTCTGGGAACCATGGTGTTGGAAGGGAGTTCCAAAAGAAAGGCAATAATGCCACTCAAAGACAAGGCGTTCCATCGAGTAAAAGAATTAGGAAGAGAAACATTAATAATGATCAGGAATAGGTAGAGTAATCAGGTAGATAGTAGATAGCGACTGACATTGCATCTTAATTTTTGAAGATTGAAGTTGTGTGGAAAACATGGTGCCGGTAGGGAATTCCAAAATAAAGGCAGTAATGCCACTCAAAAACAAGGGGTTCCAGCGAGTAAAAGAATTAGGAAGAGAAACATTAATAATGAGCAGAAATAGGAAAGAGTAATCAGGTAGATGGTAGATACCGACTGACATTGCAATTAAATTTTTGAAGATTAAAGTTGTCTGGAAACCATGGTGGTGGAAGGGAGTCCCAAAAGAAAGGCAGTAATGCCACTCAAAGACAAGGCCTTCCAGCGAGTAAAAGAATTAGGAAAAGAAACATTAATAATGAGCAGGAATAGGAAAGAGTAATCAGGTAGATAGTAGATAGCGACTGACATTGCATCTTAATTTTTGAAGATTAAAGTTGTGTGGAAACCATGGTGCCGGAAGGAAATTCCAAAAGAAAGGCAGTAATGCCACTCAAAAACAAGGCGTTACAGCGAGTAAAAGAATTAGGAAGAGAAACATTAATAATGAGCAGAAGTAGGAAAGAGTAATCAGGTAGATGGTAGATAGCGACTGACATTGCATTTTAATTTTTGAACATTAAATTTGTCTGGAAACCGTGGTGTTGGAAGGGAGTTCCAAAAGAAAGGCAGTAATGCCACTCAAAAACAAGGCGTTCCAGCGAGTAAAAGAATTAGGAAGAGAAACATTAATAATGATCAGGAATAGGTAGAGTAATCAGGTAGATAGTAGATAGCGACTGACATTGAATTTAAATTTTTGAAGATTAAAGTTGTCTGGAAGCCATTGTGCTGGAAGGGAGTTCCAAAAGAAAGGCAGTAAAGCCAATAAAAGACAAAACGTTCCAGCGAGTAAAAGAATTAGGAAGAGAAACATTAATAATGAGCAGGAATAGGAAAGAGTAATCAGGTCGATAGTAGATAGCGACTGACATTTCATTTAAATTTTTGAAGATTAAAGTTGTCTGGAAACCATGGTGCCGGAAGGGAATTCCAAAAGAAAGGCAGTAATGCCACTCAAAAACAAGGCGTTCCAGCGAGTAAAAGAATTAGGAAGAGAAACATTAATAATGTGCAGGAATGGGAAAAATAGGAAAGAGTAATCAGGTAGATAGTAGATAGCGACTGACATTGCATTTTAATTTTTGAAGATTAAAGTTGTCTGGAAACCATGGTGTTGGAAGGGAGTTCCAAAAGAAAGGCAGTAATGCCACTCAAAGACAAGGCGTTCCAGCGAGTAAATGAATTAGGAAGAGAAACATTAATAATGAGCAGGAATAGGAAAGAGTAATCAGGTAGATAGTAGATAGCCACTGACATTGCATTTTAATTTTTGAAGATTGAAGTTGTGTGGAAACCATGATGCCGGAAGGGAATTCCAAAAGAAAGGCAGTAATGCCACTCAAAGACAAGGCGTTCCAGCGAGTAAAAGAATTAGGAAGAGAAACATTAATAATGAGCAGGAATAGGAAAGAGTAATCAGGTAGATAGTAGATAGCGACTGACATTGCATTTAAATTTTCGAAGATTAAATTTGTCTGGAAACCATTATGTTGGAAGGGAGTTCCAAAAGAAAGACAGTAATGCCACTCAAAGACAAGGCGTTCCAGCGTGTAAATGAATTAGGAAGAGAAACATTAATAATGAGCAGGAATAGGAAAGAGTAATCAGGTAGATAGTAGATAGCGACTGACATTGCATTTTAATTTTTGAAGATTAAAGTTGTGTGGAAACCATGGTGCCGGAAGGGAATTCCAAAAGAAAGTCAGTAATGCCACTCAAAGACAAGGCGTTCCAGCGAGTAAAAGAATTAGGAAGAGAAATGTTAATGATGAGCAGGAATAGGAAAGAGTAATCAGGTAGATAGTAGATAGCGACTGACATTGCATTTACATTTTTGAAGATTAAAGTTGTCTGGAAACCATGGTGGTGGAAGGGACTCCCAAAAGAAAGGCAGTAATGCCACTCAAAGACAAGGCCTTCCAGCGAGTAAAAGAATCAGGAAAAGAAACATTAATAATGAGCAGGAATAGGAAAGAGTAATCAGGTAGATAGTAGATAGCGACTGACATTGCATCTTAATTTTTGAAGATTAAAGTTGTCTGGAAGCCATTGTGCTGGAAGGGAGTTCCAAAAGAAAGGCAGTAAAGCCAATAAAAGACAAAACGTTCCAGCGAGTAAAAGAATTAGGAAGAGAAACATTAATAATGAGCAGGAAGAGGAAAGAGTAATCAGGTCGATAGTAGATAGCGACTGACATTTCATTTAAATTTTTGAAGATTAAAGTTGTCTGGAAACCATGGTGCCGGAAGGGAATTCCAAAAGAAAGGCAGTAATGCCACTCAAAAACAAGGCGTTCCAGCGAGTAAAAGAATTAGGAAGAGAAACATTAATAATGTGCAGGAATGGGAAAAATAGGAAAGAGTAATCAGGTAGATAGTAGATAGCGACTGACATTGCATTTTAATTTTTGAAGATTAAAGTTGTCTGGAAACCATGGTGTTGGAAGGGAGTTCCAAAAGAAAGGCAGTAATGCCACTCAAAGACAAGGCGTTCCAGCGAGTAAATGAATTAGGAAGAGAAACATTAATAATGAGCAGGAATAGGAAAGAGTAATCAGGTAGATAGTAGATAGCCACTGACATTGCATTTTAATTTTTGAAGATTGAAGTTGTGTGGAAACCATGATGCCGGAAGGGAATTCCAAAAGAAAGGCAGTAATGCCACTCAAAGACAAGGCGTTCCAGCGAGTAAAAGAATTAGGAAGAGAAACATTAATAATGAGCAGGAATAGGAAAGAGTAATCAGGTAGATAGTAGATAGCGACTGACATTGCATTTAAATTTTCGAAGATTAAATTTGTCTGGAAACCATTATGGTGGAAGGGAGTTCCAAAAGAAAGACAGTAATGCCACTCAAAGACAAGGCGTTCCAGCGTGTAAATGAATTAGGAAGAGAAACATTAATAATGAGCAGGAATAGGAAAGAGTAATCAGGTAGATAGTAGATAGCGACTGACATTGCATTTAAATTTTTGAAGATTAAAGTTGTGTGGAAACCATGGTGCCGGAAGGGAATTCCAAAAGAAAGTCAGTAATGCCACTCAAAGACAAGGCGTTCCAGCGAGTAAAAGAATTAGGAAGAGAAATGTTAATGATGAGCAGGAATAGGAAAGAGTAATCAGGTAGATAGTAGATAGCGACTGACATTGCATTTACATTTTTGAAGATTAAAGTTGTCTGGAAACCATGGTGGTGGAAGGGACTCCCAAAATAAAGGCAGTAATGCCACTCAAAGACAAGGCCTTCCAGCGAGTAAAAGAATCAGGAAAAGAAACATTAATAATGAGCAGGAATAGGAAAGAGTAATCAGGTAGATAGTAGATAGCGACTGACATTGCATCTTAATTTTTGAAGATTAAAGTTGTGTGGAAACCATGGTGCCGGAAGGAAATTCCAAAAGAAAGGCAGTAATGCCACTCAAAAACAAGGCGTTACAGCGAGTAAAAGAATTAGGAAGAGAAACATTAATAATGAGCAGAAGTAGGAAAGAGTAATCAGGTAGATGGTAGATAGCGACTGACATTGCATTTTAATTTTTGAACATTAAATTTGTCTGGAAACCGTGGTGTTGGAAGGGAGTTCCAAAAGAAAGGCAGTAATGCCACTCAAAAACAAGGCGTTCCAGCGAGTAAATGAATTAGGAAGAGAAACATTAATAATGAGCAGGAATAGGAAAGAGTAATCAGGTAGATAGTAGATAGCCACTGACATTGCATTTTAATTTTTGAAGATTGAAGTTGTGTGGAAACCATGGTGCCGGAAGGGAATTCCAAAAGAAAGGCAGTAATGCCAATAAAAGACAAAACGTTCCAGCGAGTAAAAGAATTAGGAAGAGAAACATTAATAATGAGCAGGAATAGGAAAGAGTAATCAGGTCGATAGTAGATAGCGACTGACATTTCATTTAAATTTTTGAAGATTAAAGTTGTCTGGAAACCATGGTGCCGGAAGGGAATTCCAAAAGAAAGGCAGTAATGCCACTCAAAAACAAGGCGTTCCAGCGAGTAAAAGAATTAGGAAGAGAAACATTAATAATGATCAGGAATAGGTAGAGTAATCAGGTAGATAGTAGATAGCGACTGACATTGAATTTAAATTTTTGAAGATTAAAGTTGTCTGGAAGCCATTGTGCTGCAAGGGAGTTCCAAAAGAAAGGCAGTAAAGCCAATAAAAGACAAAACGTTCCAGCGAGTAAAAGAATTAGGAAGAGAAACATTAATAATGAGCAGGAATAGGAAAGAGTAATCAGGTCGATAGTAGATAGCGACTGACATTTCATTTAAATTTTTGAAGATTAAAGTTGTCTGGAAACCATGGTGCCAGAAGGGAATTCCAAAAGAAAGGCAGTAATGCCACTCAAAAACAAGGCGTTCCAGCGAGTAAAAGAATTAGGAAGAGAAACATTAATAATGAGCAGGAATGGGAAAAATAGGAAAGAGTAATCAGGTAGATAGTAGATAGCGACTGACATTGCATTTTAATTTTTGAAGATTAAAGTTGTCTGGAAACCATGGTGTTGGAAGGGAGTTCCAAAAGAAAGGCAGTAATGCCACTCAAAGACAAGGCGTTCCAGCGAGTAAATGAATTAGGAAGAGAAACATTAATAATGAGCAGGAATAGGAAAGAGTAATCAGGTAGATAGTAGATAGCCACTGACATTGCATTTTAATTTTTGAAGATTGAAGTTGTGTGGAAACCATGGTGCCGGAAGGGAATTCCAAAAGAAAGGCAGTAATGCCACTCAAAGACAAGGCGTTCCAGCGAGTAAAAGAATTAGGAAGAGAAACATTAATAATGAGCAGGAATAGGAAAGAGTAATCAGGTAGATAGTAGATAGCGACTGACATTGCATTTAAATTTTCGAAGATTAAATTTGTCTGGAAACCATTATGTTGGAAGGGAGTTCCAAAAGAAAGACAGTAATGCCACTCAAAGACAAGGCGTTCCAGCGTGTAAATGAATTAGGAAGAGAAACATTAATAATGAGCAGGAATAGGAAAGAGTAATCAGGTAGATAGTAGATAGCCACTGACATTGCATTTTAATTTTTGAAGATTGAAGTTGTGTGGAAACCATGGTGCCGGAAGGAAATTCCAAAAGAAAGGCAGTAATGCCACTCAAAAACAAGGCGTTACAGCGAGTAAAAGAATTAGGAAGAGAAACATTAATAATGAGCAGAAGTAGGAAAGAGTAATCAGGTAGATGGTAGATAGCGACTGACATTGCATTTTAATTTTTGAACATTAAATTTGTCTGGAATCCGTGGTGTTGGAAGGGAGTTCCAAAAGAAAGGCAGTAATGCCACTCAAAAACAAGGCGTTCCAGCGAGTAAAAGAATTAGGAAGAGAAACATTAATAATGATCAGGAATAGGTAGAGTAATCAGGTAGATAGTAGATAGCGACTGACATTGAATTTAAATTTTTGAAGATTAAAGTTGTCTGGAAGCCATTGTGCTGCAAGGGAGTTCCAAAAGAAAGGCAGTAAAGCCAATAAAAGACAAAACGTTCCAGCGAGTAAAAGAATTAGGAAGAGAAACATTAATAATGAGCAGGAATAGGAAAGAGTAATCAGGTCGATAGTAGATAGCGACTGACATTTCATTTAAATTTTTGAAGATTAAAGTTGTCTGGAAACCATGGTGCCGGAAGGGAATTCCAAAAGAAAGGCAGTAATGCCACTCAAAAACAAGGCGTTCCAGCGAGTAAAAGAATTAGGAAGAGAAACATTAATAATGATCAGGAATAGGTAGAGTAATCAGGTAGATAGTAGATAGCGACTGACATTGAATTTAAATTTTTGAAGTTTAAAGTTGTCTGGAAGCCATTGTGCTGCAAGGGAGTTCCAAAAGAAAGGCAGTAAAGCCAATAAAAGACAAAACGTTCCAGCGAGTAAAAGAATTAGGAAGAGAAACATTAATAATGAGCAGGAATAGGAAAGAGTAATCAGGTCGATAGTAGATAGCGACTGACATTTCATTTAAATTTTTGAAGATTAAAGTTGTCTGGAAACCATGGTGCCGGAAGGGAATTCCAAAAGAAAGGCAGTAATGCCACTCAAAAACAAGGCGTTCCAGCGAGTAAAAGAATTAGGAAGAGAAACATTAATAATGAGCAGGAATAGGAAAGAGTAATCAGGTAGATAGTAGATAGCGACTGACATTGCATTTTAATTTTTGAAGATTAAAGTTGTCTGGAAACCATGGTGTTGGAAGGGAGTTCCAAAAGAAAGGCAGTAATGCCACTCAAAGACAAGGCGTTCCAGCGAGTAAATGAATTAGGAAGAGAAACATTAATAATGAGCAGGAATAGGAAAGAGTAATCAGGTAGATAGTAGATAGCGACTGACATTGCATCTTAATTTTTGAAGATTAAAGTTGTGTGGAAACCATGGTGCCGGAAGGAAATTCCAAAAGAAAGGCAGTAATGCCACTCAAAAACAAGGCGTTACAGCGAGTAAAAGAATTAGGAAGAGAAACATTAATAATGAGCAGAAGTAGGAAAGAGTAATCAGGTAGATGGTAGATAGCGACTGACATTGCATTTTAATTTTTGAACATTAAATTTGTCTGGAAACCGTGGTGTTGGAAGGGAGTTCCAAAAGAAAGGCAGTAATGCCACTCAAAAACAAGGCGTTCCAGCGAGTAAAAGAATTAGGAAGAGAAACATTAATAATGATCAGGAATAGGTAGAGTAATCAGGTAGATAGTAGATAGCGACTGACATTGAATTTAAATTTTTGAAGATTAAAGTTGTCTGGAAGCCATTGTGCTGCAAGGGAGTTCCAAAAGAAAGGCAGTAAAGCCAATAAAAGACAAAACGTTCCAGCGAGTAAAAGAATTAGGAAGAGAAACATTAATAATGAGCAGGAATAGGAAAGAGTAATCAGGTCGATAGTAGATAGCGACTGACATTTCATTTAAATTTTTGAAGATTAAAGTTGTCTGGAAACCATGGTGCCGGAAGGGAATTCCAAAAGAAAGGCAGTAATGCCACTCAAAAACAAGGCGTTCCAGCGAGTAAAAGAATTAGGAAGAGAAACATTAATAATGAGCAGGAATGGGAAAAATAGGAAAGAGTAATCAGGTAGATAGTAGATAGCGACTGACATTGCATTTTAATTTTTGAAGATTAAAGTTGTCTGGAAACCATGGTGTTGGAAGGGAGTTCCAAAAGAAAGGCAGTAATGCCACTCAAAGACAAGGCGTTCCAGCGAGTAAATGAATTAGGAAGAGAAACATTAATAATGAGCAGGAATAGGAAAGAGTAATCAGGTAGATAGTAGATAGCCACTGACATTGCATTTTAATTTTTGAAGATTGAAGTTGTGTGGAAACCATGGTGCCGGAAGGGAATTCCAAAAGAAAGGCAGTAATGCCACTCAAAGACAAGGCGTTCCAGCGAGTAAAAGAATTAGGAAGAGAAACATTAATAATGAGCAGGAATAGGAAAGAGTAATCAGGTAGATAGTAGATAGCGACTGACATTGCATTTAAATTTTCGAAGATTAAATTTGTCTGGAAACCATTATGTTGGAAGGGAGTTCCAAAAGAAAGACAGTAATGCCACTCAAAGACAAGGCGTTCCAGCGTGTAAATGAATTAGGAAGAGAAACATTAATAATGAGCAGGAATAGGAAAGAGTAATCAGGTAGATAGTAGATAGCGACTGACATTGCATTTTAATTTTTGAAGATTAAAGTTGTGTGGAAACCATGGTGCCGGAAGGGAATTCCAAAAGAAAGTCAGTAATGCCACTCAAAGACAAGGCGTTCCAGCGAGTAAAAGAATTAGGAAGAGAAACATTAATAATGAGCAGGAATAGGAAAGAGTAATCAGGTAGATAGTAGATAGCGACTGACATTGCATTTACATTTTTGAAGATTAAAGTTGTCTGGAAACCATGGACTCGACATGGAATTCCACAAGCGTGACGAGCAAGAGAAGAAACTGTTAGCATAGAATTTACGGCTACATCTAGCTGCTCAAATATAAATTAATGAGATCTCAACGTCAGTCTAGTACTGCACTTAAATTCAAAAAGTCTAGGTACCATAGCGCAAAGCTCATTCAAACAATTACCATGAAAGTATTTCTAGAAAAGACATTGAGAGGTAACCTTACGGCGTTGAGAAAGTGAAGGAGATCAAAGGTAAATAATTGTTAAATAGAAATGAAAGGGATAAAATAATATAAAAGAACTGTATAGATAATTCTCAGAATGAAACGAAGTCAAAAAGGGGTAATCGATTAGCTGCAAACTGTACGCAAATT
This sequence comes from Acanthosepion lycidas, assembly GCA_963932145.1. Taxonomy (NCBI): domain Eukaryota; kingdom Metazoa; phylum Mollusca; class Cephalopoda; order Sepiida; family Sepiidae; genus Acanthosepion; species Acanthosepion lycidas. The sequence goes on along the minus strand of OZ010616.1, from coordinate 57,484,928 downwards.
TTACCGAAGACCGGATAACAAAGATAATTTATTGAAATTTATATGGAATAATCGAACTCAAAACGAAACAAACCTTTAGAATTACTTTTCTAATTTACAATTGTTTAAAATTATTTTTTGCTAATATTTATTCAGTAATTTTGGAGGGAAAACATATTATGATGTGCAGTGACTGGATCATTCAATGTTTTTAAAGATTGTCTGCAAATGACACAGAATATAACGTCCTTTTGTAAGCCTATCATTGGTCAGAAAACAGGAATTTAATAATTCAAATTTCTGTTTTGCAAAAAAAAAAAAAATAAAAAAATAACAGCTTTATTTCAGTAAAACAAATATATAAGCCTTGTTATAAATATTGCTGTCAATACTGCAATATAATATTAACCAAAATATCAACTGATGGCTGATATTCAATAAAGCCTCCAAAAGTTAAAATCATCATCTATTAATTATAAATTTTAAGTTAGCGGTTAGTATCTTGCGTTCAATTGAAAGAGTTAATAATTAGATATTTATTATTTATTTATTATTTATGTATATTGAAAACTGAAAAAATTTTCGATTTAGTATATCAAATCTCCAATACATTCGCTTGCAATCAAAAACCCCTACAATACAATTGAAGGATTTAAGTGTTAGGGCACTTCTCTTATAGCGTGGATAGACACCTCGAATAATAAAATGCCCGCTGCTAACTCATCTTTTCTTTTGTTTATAGGTTTTCTTTATCGCCCAGAAGTATTTTGATGTGGACATAAATACACGCGCGGGCGCTCGTACAGACACACTATATATATATATATATATATATATATATATATATATATATATATATATATATATATATTGATACACGTTTCATTAAATATTATAGACAAGTGTTGCCTATTTATTTTATGCAAAATTTTTTCGTAACATCTGATAAGTTTAATAACATTATCGTTGAACGAAGAAAGAAATTCACAATATTGATCCATATTTTTTTAATACAATCTAAGCTTTCGTGTTACATAAGCCATTATCAAAGATGTCAATTACAACATATTAAACAATATACGCACAAGACAGTGATGATAGTCTGTCAATGTTTACATAGATGATTTCTAAGCAACGATAAACACGCGCATATAAGACGCTAGAAGCGAAAATCGCACCGCATCTCATGACGTCACACATGACCACACGAGAGTGAATTGAGAAGTATAAAGTATGGTAAGCCGTTGGTATAAACCAATGGCTTCTGTTATCAATTATAGACATTTAAAAATATTTGTAGAGATGCCATAATTGATTTTGTTTACGTTGGGTTTGATGCATAATGCTTCAAGGATTTTTAGTTTTTGTCTATTGTTTTCATGTCGAAGTATAATTGTGTTTTCGACAAGTATTTTACGGAATTGTGTGTGCGGGCAAGCATGTTGTTTTAAATGCCCAAAAATGTTAGAATTTTATATATATATATATATATATATATATATATATATATATATATATATGGGGGGGTGTATTATTTTAAAAGTTATTTTTGCTTTTACTTAAAGTTATTTTAATGGATACTCGTATTTGAATAGATGCTTTTGTTTTTTGCTATTTTTTTAACAATGTTTATTTCGTTTACAGACCTGCTCTTTCGAGAAAACTTAATAAAGAAAATCTGCCCTCCGCCATGATAGGAACCTGTGCCGCACTTTGAAAAGGAATCCACCCTCTGATCCGACATGCTTTGACCGCTATGTACTTCACAATCAAACAAAAGTGATCTTCAGTGAAACAAGGTGTTATATGACTTAAATTAAATCCATACTTTCAGTATTTCTCGAAGTCCATATCTGTTCAGTTTCGTATCCGAAACGTAAAGAAAGCAATTTCTAAAAAATTCATGGATTTTATTTTATTTTTAATTTATTGGTTCCAACGTCATTTCTAGTGGATACACGTATTTGCGTAGACGTTCCGTTTTTTAAAGCAACATCTGCAAACTTTGTCAACAAGAAAAATTATCTATAATAACATTTCCAGACCAAAAAAAAAAAAATTTGAATCGGAGATCGGAAATTATGACTCGTTGTATACATACTAAAAAGTTACTTTTGAGTTCAAAGGAAGTGGGACGAAAAGAAAGTATGTACATTTTATTTACACTTACTTTTGGCCTTCTCCTCCTCCTCCTCCTCACATCGTACCAAATCTCACGTACTGCCCTTATTCATTTATTTGTTTTTTAAATATAGTGTTCATAATTTATTTTTATTTTTTTTAAAATGATAAAACGTTATGAACTCAATTGACCGAAATCGCCTGAAGATACTGAAAGGTTGAAACCAAGGTAGCGTAATCGGTTAATCTCCTAATTTTACACACACACACACACACACACACACACACATATATATATATATATATATATATATATATATATATATATATATATTTCATTACATATTAGCTCTGTCCTAACATTGAGCTCTCAGGATTTCATCCTCTTTGGATTTACCAATTCGGTTTACCAAGTTCCTTACAACTTAACTATATATATATATATATATATATATATATATATATATATATATACATACATATATATATATAAACATACACACATACATATATATATATATATATATATATATATATACATACATATATATATATAAACATACATACATACATACATATATATATATATATATATATATATATATATATATATATATATATATATATATAATACTACTTTGCTTTTCATTCGACACCAACTCAAGAATAACTTTTTAAACTATTAGCTGGAAATGAATTACATATTTCTTTGGAAATGGGACACAATGATATTGAGTAAAGCAATCAAAATTGTAACGAATCTATCAAGCTGCCGGTTAGTTATCAGGTAAAATGAAAAGAAATTAGAAACGTTAGATATTATGGCCGGTGGTCAAAATGCCCTTACGTGTGATTTATGTATATATAATACGAAAGTACGTATGTGAAAAAAAAAATGATTATCTACGCATATGCGCACAGACAAATACATACATAATCGCACGAGTATTGTTCTTGTTTGTATGTATGTGTGTGTATGCGTGCGCTAGACTATGACTCTTATTAAATATAACTGCATCTGTGTTCGGCTTTGGCGGTATAAATCAGAAATAGCGTTGAAATTAACTGAATATTATGTAAACATGTTCTTAGAATTGTGTGCAAGGGTCCAACGCTCGGTAGGTTTGACGTATAGAGTGAGCCGGCTGGCGCCGAAACGCCTGTATAAGACATCAGTGTGGTTTTGAATGAGGGGGATAATCTGTAGAGTTACTCATACAACCGTGAAAGGGGTACTCACTAAGCGAATGTTGGCTGGGTATAAGAGTAAGAGACGGCATGTGGGTTGGATTAATGCCGGCTATGTTTCTTTCCGTACTAGCATATATACGTTTCTGTATGGATAAAAATTAATACATGTATACTTACATTTGTGTATGTCTGTACGAGTGTATATATTTGTGTTTATGTGTAAGTATAAGTATTTATATGTGCGTTTATCCATATATGTATGCAAAATATATTTTTGTTGTTTTAAAAGTACGCTTATATGTGTATACTTTGATTCAACTATATCGCAATAGGAAGTTGAGAGTGTAAGCATGTGCGTGTTCAAGAGTGTTTGGTTCGTCAAGGGATCTTCAGAGAAAAAATTATAGATGATGATGAAATGAAGAGAAGAAGAAAAGAGAAGAATGGAAAAGAAATAGCAAAGGAACAATCAGTGAAGATTCTAAATTATAAATAAAAGAGGAAAAAGAACAGAATAGAATAAAGAAAAGGTAGAAACGCATTAAAAAAAAGAAAAGAAAAAAGAAACAAGAAAATAAAAGGAAATGGAAAAAGAAGAAGAAAACAAAGAATAGGTTCAAATATAAAAATTAAACTGGAATACGAAAATGAAGAATAATGGTATACGTTAGACATAGGAGAGAAAAATAGAACTGAGATGATTCAGTTGAATATGAATATCAATAAATTCATTGAAGAAAAAAACAGAAAATAGAAAATAATTACGAAAAGGGTACTTTTGATTTTGGATACAGAAAACTATCTTACCCAAGACACACCATTATTGGTATAGTTACAGTACACGTGGTGGCCTTACAAACTCTAATGCTCACGGCACCAAAGAAGAGTGAGATTTTTGGAGAGTTAAGAGAAAAGTTAAAAGATTTAGAATTTGAAAAATGGTCACAAAGTGGAGTTACTAAACACACACAGACACACTTATAAACACACATAGATAGATAGATAGATAGATAGATAGATAGATAAGAATATACTTAAATAGGTACCTTTGAAGATTCGCGATACCTAAGGTTGAAAATTAATTTAAAAAAATGAAAAATCTTTCGTGAAGATTTTATTTTAGTTCTAATTTCAAGCTGGTAGAATAAATTTAATATTTCAAATAAGAAAAACACTTTGCTGTATTTTAGAACTAATTTAAATTGATTGGAATCAGTTTTCATTTGGAAATTGCAGATTTGATTTTATTTCAGTGCCATTTTTAGCCACCTGTCATCAGAATGTAATTCTCTTTAATAAAAAATCTTCCCAAAAATAAATTATACTTTTCTTAAAGTTTATTTGAAGAATATTATCTGATTTAAAGTATAATTAATCTGATTTGAATATTTAAGTTTAAAATATCGTAGAAGTGTTCTTAATATATCTTATTCATAAAAGGAATTAAAAGTATTTTTCTAATTAAATAATGTCTTAGTTTTATTGCGTTTTTTATTTTACGATTCACAGCAGATTTTTGGTAAGACGGGTAAGGACTTCACCAAAAAAAATTGATGATTTAAATTCTCCAAAGAGTTCTGCTTTTAACTAATGTCGTCACTAAAAATTATCTCGTTGAATTTCTCGAATTCTCATAAAATTAATTAAGTGGGGTGTTACACATGTAAAAAATATATATCTACCAAGATTTTCTAAAAATATATATTTTTAAAATAATTTAATTCATTTGTGCTTAAGTTCTGAAAGTTTCATTATTATTTGATTTTTGCTAGAATTTCCAAAGCAATGTGCTTTCACTGTAAAAAAAGATGTTAAAATTTGCTATGCTAATTCATAGTCCATCCGCTGACACAAGAAAAACAAAATTTTTAGCCAAAATTTCCACTGTTCTAAAAAGGATTAAAAATATAATTAAATTTATTTATTAAAGACATTTTTTATAACATTATAAAATTTAGACATTATAAAAAGAACGTTAAACATAAAAAATGTCTTTAATAAATAAATTGTCGGACTTTGTCCATTTCGTAATATATGACGTCATTTGTTTACGTTCGATACACCAATGAGCAGTTATGAATGTACGAGATTCATAGAAGATTGAAGTTTATAAGCAGTAAATTCGACCTTGTCTACCGAACGATCCTTGGTGGCCGAATCGGTTAGGCACGTCAGCGTAAATGACGGTTCCGTATAGGATGCAGGTTCAAATCCTGTCAAAGAACGAATATTTTCTATGAAAATTTCACGGACATTCAGGCCGGTAAATGTTATTTAATACTGTTTATTATAAACAGAGCATTTACTTAAATACTTGTATCTATAAAAAGAACGTTAAACATAAAAAATGTCTTTAATAAATATATGTATATATATATTAGGAAATGGACAAAGTCCGACGATTATTTTAAGACATTTGATTATGTTTATAGTATACATTCTTTTTATAGATACAAATATTTAAGGTTGGTAAATGTTGTTAATACTGTTTACTATAAACAGAGCATTTACTTAAATATTTGTATCTATAAAAAGAATAAGCATAAAAAATGTCTTAGATAGATATGCATATTATTAGATAGATAGATAGATAGATAGATAGATAGATAGATAGATAAAAAAAAACAACATCTATACATTCAATTAAAAGTAAAAAAAAATATATAACCATCCTTCATAATGGCTAATAGCCGAAAGTGCTCGGAAATGCAAAACATTCGGATAATTTCTACATAATTTTAACCCAAGAAAATTAAATAAAAACTTAACCGCGTTAGCTTGGCATTCGTTTATATATATATATATATATATATATATGTGTATATGTGTGTGTGTGTGTGTGTGTGTGTGTGTGTGTGTGTGTGTGTGTGTGTGTGTGTGAAAAGGGTGTGTATATAAATATAAATATATATATATATATATATATATATATATATATATATATATATATATATATATATATATATATATATAATTATTTATATGTTATATGCGCGGTACTTATTAGAAAGCGCTCAATATCAGAGATAGAGCTAACATATTTGGTTGGATTGATGTGAGTTTGTGACCCTGGGTTTCACGCTTTTGCGTTTGTCTGACGATCGCAAAAGCGTGAAACCCAGGGTCACAAACTCACATCAATCCAACCAATATATATATATATATATATATATATATATATATATATATATATATATGGTCAATGTTGATTCAGACAAGGGAACAAAATATATATATATATATATATATATATATATATATATATATATATATATATATATAACACTATACTGATACAAATTATTAACACCAAACACCACAACCTATTTTAAACAATTCGCCCTGGCTGTTAACATGGAAATTTTGATTTCAATAATGAATATACTATTAAAACATGTAAATTTCAGAAATAAGTTATTCCCAAAAAAATTTCGCTTGAAGATGGAACAGAGCTTACTTTAACTCATATATATGAAGTTTTCGGCTCTTGTTTGAAACATGAGACCTCTTATGTAGCGTGTTGGAATCATATTTTTAAATAAATAATTATATTTATGTTCTACTTTTGTATCAAGCACTATTTTTAAAAAATAATAACAAAAATACTAAAGAACTTTGGATTATTTACCTAGCCAGTTCTTTCCTATTTTCTATATATTTTCACACACACACACACACACACACACACACATATATATATATATATATGTATATATATATATAATGGTCAGAGTTGAATCAGATCAGGAAACTGTTTATATATATATATATATATATATATATATATATATATATATATATATTAGGTTGGTGCAAAAATAATTTCGTTTTCTCACATAGTAACATATGTTAAAAAACGAAATTATTTTTGCACCATCCTAATATATATATATATATGTGTGTGTGTGTGTGTGTGTGTGCGTGTGTGTGTGTGTGTGATAAATTTAGTTTTTAGTATGCTATATTTATAAGCAAACGATGCTCAATATCAGTAATAGAGCATATGTAAATTTAAAGTGAACTCTGAATTCAATACCGAGTGGCGACAGTCTGTTTCGTGCTTGAACACAATCTTTAGGCCAGACACACGCACGCACAAATATGTGTGTGTGTGTGTGTGTGTACATAAATACATACACATATATATATTGTTTATGTGTGTACGTGCCTGTGTATCTATGTTTGTGTGCGTGTAACTTTGACACTAACATTTCTGGTCTTTCTCTCTTATTTACATTGAATTTGATTTGTTGGGCGTGAGTGTAAAAATCATTGGACCAAAGGAAAATCACATTATTCTATCAATTTCAATCATTTTCAGATGTCCTACCAAGGTTACACCAAGTTATACTCTTCATCACTCTCACTTTTGCAATGTATATATTTATATATATGTGTGTGTGTGTGTGCGTGTGTGGAGAGAGAGAGAGTAGGGAAGGAGGAGATAGAAAGATACAGAGAGTCGTATACAGACAGAAATGTTCATGTGAAAAGTAGTTTTAATTCTTTCGGATCAAAACGTGCTTCTAGAAAAATTACCAGACCACAAATTATTAATCATAATGGCTGGATTTAAGACATTTTCTTCATCATATAAAAAAAATGAATAAAATAAAATATCATCAATTTTGTATTTTTAATTTCCTATTCTTTAGTCATTTTTTATTCTTATATTTTTAGATTTCCAGATTTAAACTTTTACTATGAAAAATGTGTACACTGTATCTCAATAAATTCATCATGTTTAATGAACTTGAACAAATATTCCATATAGGCTCGGATGATGCCTTCATTTTTTTTTTTTTTTTTTTTTAATTCTTTCTTGCATTTTGAAAATCTATCCATTTTGATTTTTCAAATATGAGGTTGGTGCAAAAAAATAATGACGTAATAATGTCGTTTTTTGACGTTAAAAAATACGTCAAAAAACGACATTATTACGTCATTATTTTTTTGCACCAACCTAATATATTAGTCTGTTTAAACATTTGATTTTTTTTTTTTTTTTTATAATTTTTTTTCTATTACGTGACATTAATAAAAGTAAATGGTTGGAGAACGTAACAGAATCAGTAAAAGAGATTTTGTATTCTGTGTCCGTGTCCGTCTCTGTTTACATCACATCAATACCGTTGGGATAAAAGTTCTGGTTCACTGATGCATATCTTAACAAAAATATCTTGTAGTTCCTATATATATATATATATATATATATATATATATATATATATATATATATATATATATATATATATATAACGATGGTTGATGCTGAAGGGAAAAGCTTACCGGGTACCTTATAATCACCTTATCAACTAGACACTAGCAAAACTAAAATGATGGTACATTTAGTGTCAGCTTTAACGCTGGATAAACGTACATATACTAAAGTCTATTTAGCTACTAGATTCATGACAAAAAAATTGTGTCGGTAATATATATGGGTATATGTATAAAAATACGTTTTATCACTTTATAATTACACGTTTACACCTATGTTTCTATATATGCTTTTATTTTATACATGAATTTCATGAAACTAGGCTTGAAATTATACATTATTTCTTTATTATGTCAAAGAATTGTATGAACAGGTATTCTCTCTAATATGTATCTACGTCCATACCGATCATTATTTATACATGTGCATATAAAGTATTATATATGTGTACGTGTGTGTATGCGTGTGTACACAAATATACACACA